>JAWZYT010006254.1:27500-36944 GCA_034508575.1 Petrolisthes manimaculis | reverse complement strand
CTCCCCTCCCCCCATTCTCTCTCTCCTCCACACACTCCCCCAACCCTCCCCACCTCCCCCTTCCACCCATATCCCCCTTTCCCCCTCTCTTCCCCCCCCCCACCCACACACCCACAAACACTCTCCTCACATTGTTTTGATTTGAGTTGATATTTGGTTTAGTCCCCACCCAGAAAAATAATAAGAGAAAACGACAGAAAAATGTAAATAAGAGAAAATGGATAAATACCAGACAGAGTGTGTGTGTGTAGTTTGTGTGTATGTGTGTGTCTTAATTGTGTATGTGTGTGTCTGTGTGTGTGGTTATGTATCTTTACAATTATGCTTGTCTGTGTATGTATGTATGTGTTTATAGTTATATGTGTAGGCCTATGTTTCTGTATGTCCATAATGTATGTGTCTGAGTATGTATAATATGTACATGTACAGTATGTGTGTGCGCGGTGTATGTGTATATGTATGTGTGTGCGTGTGTGTATATGTATGTAAATTGTCTGTGTGTCTGTATATATGTATATCTATATACATAAAGCCGAAATTCTGTATCTGTGTGTGCGTGTGTTTGTGTGTGTGTGTGTGTGTCCTCTATGCACGCCCTGATCCTTCAACCTAGAGTGAATTTTTTTACATGGGTTTGATCGCTAATACTTGGGGAGTGTTTTGGACCTATATAAAAAAAAAATCATGTTTTTTCAATTTTTTTAATGTTTTGAGGAGGATTCGAACCCCTGGATTAGTGTCACGCACAAACTCTCTCTCTCTCTCTCTCTCTCTCTCTCTCTCCTTTCGTCCTTTTTCATAACCATTTCATTCTTTCTTTGTTTCTTTGTTTTTTTCCTTTATTTATTCCTCTCTCCCTTTACTCTTTCCTCTCTCTATTAATATCTTTATCTCTTCTTTAATTCCCTCTTTTATTTTCTTTATATCTTTTATTTTCCTATTTTCCCTCATCTCTCCTTTAATTCCCACTTTTATTTCCTTTATTTCCATATTTTCCTTCATTATTACTCCTTTATTTCCCTATTTTTTTTTTCCTTTATTACTCCTTTATTACCTTTTTATTACCTCTTACCACTATTATTTTCCTTTATTTCCCTCATTAATTCCTATTTTCACATTTATTTCCTATATTTCCTTTTTATTCTTTATCTTTTTATTCATTTTTTATTTGATTTTTTATTTGACATTTATATTCTTTTCTTATTTTTGTTTATATTAGTTAATTTATATTTTTTATTATTAGTATATTCATTCTTATTCTTATTTTTATTCTTATTTATTATAGTTAAGTATTATTACTCTTTTCCTTAATTTTTATTCAATTTAGATTATTTTTCTCTTAATATATTTTATTTTATTTTAGATATATTATTTTTATTTTCATTTTCATTTTTATTTTTATTTTTATTTTTGTTTTTGTTTTTATTTTCATTGTCCCTTGGTACTGTCCAAGGCTCAGTTCGTTAAACACTGGATATGGGAGACTCGTGACCGTAGGGGAGAGAGAGAGAGAGAGAGAGAGAGAGAGAGAGAGAGAGAGAGAGAGAGAGAGAGAGAGAGAGAGAGAGGTGACCTTAAAACTAGATGAATAACAACATTTGTACACTGTTTAAATAAAAAAAAAAAAAAAAAAGAGAGAGAGAGAGAGAGAGAGAGAGAGAGAGAGAGAGAGAGAGAGAGAGAGAGAGAGAGAGAGAGAGAGAGAGAGAGAGAGAGAGAGAGAGAGAGAGAGAATTACATAGAAAAATAAAAAATAATAATAAATAAATAATAAACAAAATATTCACAAACACGAACACAAACAAACACATCTATTCAATACACATTTATTTCAATTATAGCATCATTTATTAATAATGATTTAGATAATAAAATATGGAGAGGTATTTTTTTACAGTATTAATTATTGCTGGAAAAAAAATACATGTATAAATATATATAGATAATAATAATATGTAAGGAAATGTACATATTTACTGTATTTATAATATATATATATATATATATATATATATATATATATATATATATATATATATATATATATATATATATATATATATATATATATATATATAAATATACGGAAATGTGTTGCAATTTTATACATTATCAATATTGCAGAATGTATATATATTTTTGATGTAATGGACCTTGTATGTATGTATGTATGTATGTATGTACACTCGACCTCGTAAATTTATTCATTATCAATATTGCAGAATGTATATATATTGATGCAATTGACCTTGTATGTATGTATGTATATATGTATGTATGTATGTATATTTGTATGTATGTATGTATGTATGTTTATGTCATTTTTAAATTTTTTTGAGCTGGTATCATTGACTGGGTGAGGTGGTGGGGGGGAGAGGAGCGACATAATACATACAACAGTGTTACCAGCTCAGAGGTCATATAGCGACACAGTGTTACCAGCTCAGAGGTCATATAGCGACACAGTGTTACCAGCTCAGAGGTCATATAGCGACACAGTGTTACCAGCTCAGAGGTCATATAGCGACACAGTGTTACCAGCTCAGAGGTCATATAGCGACACAGTGTTACCAGCTCAGAGGTCATATAGCGACAGAAAAGGGCGATAG
The DNA here is from genome assembly GCA_034508575.1 of Petrolisthes manimaculis. NCBI lineage: Eukaryota > Metazoa > Arthropoda > Malacostraca > Decapoda > Porcellanidae > Petrolisthes > Petrolisthes manimaculis. Next base: position 34,335 of record JAWZYT010006254.1, on the reverse strand, counting down.
AGAGGTGAGACGAATTTGCGAGTTCGGGTGTACAGTATATGTGTGTATGTATGTATGAAGGTTATTGTTGTCACTTGGCAAGATGTGTGTGTGTGTGTGTGTGTGTGTGTGTGTGAAAATCAGCATATAAATAAGTGTGTATGTGTGTGTGTGTGTGTGTGAAAATCAACATATAAATAACTGTGTATGTGTGTGTGTGTGTGTGTGTGTGTGTGTGTGTGTCTGTGTGTGTGTGTGTGTGAAAATCAGCATATAAATAAGTGTGTATGTGTGTGTGTGTGTGAAAATCAACATATAAAAAAGTTCATTGAGTGTGTGTGTGTGTGTGTGTGTGTGTGTGTGTGTGTGTGTGTGTGTGTGTGTGTGTGTGTGTGTGTGTGTGACTCGGCAGATTGAGAACATTGCGTGTAATGGCAAGTATTTCGTTCATGTGTGTGCGTGTCAGTTTCCGGATACACACACATACACACACACACGGATGACTGACTGACTGACTGCGCATGCGTAGATGTCACCACTTAAATACAACCTTGAATGGTATGGAAGATCAGTCATAGGGTTAGACAGTACGATGACTAATACGATGGTGTCATGTGTGTGTGTCAGGTGTGTAGTGGGTATTTTTTGACAGGTGTGTATGACAGATGTAAGTGTCATGGATATAAATTGACAGGTGTAAGAGGTGTGTAGTGATTAAAAATTGACAAGTGTGAGAGATGTGTCGTTTATATAAATTGACAGGTGTGTTTGACAGATATAAGTGTCATGTATATAAATTGACAGGTGTAAGAGGTGTGTAGTGATTAAAATTGACAAGTGTGAGAGATGTGTCGTTTATATAAATTGACAGGTGTGTTTGACAGATATAAGTGTCATGTATATAAATTGACAGGTGTAAGAGGTGTGTAGTGATTAAAAATTGACAGGTGTGAGAGATGTGTCGTTTATATAAATTGACAGGTGTGTTTGACAGATATAAGTGTCATGGATATAAATTGACAGGTGTGATAGATGTGTAGTGGATATAAATTAACAAATCTATAACCAAAAATGTGTAGATGGGTAGATGATGTATGTACGTATGTATGTATGTATGTATGTATGTATGTGTTCAAAGCAGAGGTCATACAACAACAAACAACAACAACACATTATTTGTAGTAGTGGTTGTAGTAATAGTAGTAGTAGTAGTTATAGTAGTAATAGTAGATTAGCCGTATGAGTGTGTTTGTGAGTGTGTATAGATGTGTTCAAAGCAAAGGGTCATACAACAACAGCAACACATTATTTGTAGTAGTAATAGTAGTAATAGTATTTATAGTAATAATAGTAGTAGTAGTTGGTGAGGTAGTAGGTCAGCCGTGATATCCTCCTCCTACACCAGCGTGGACGTCAGGGTAATGAGCCGTTCCTTCATACGACACCTGCATCAAACAAACATAAACACAAGGATTAATTAGTAGAGTTTTTTGTTCCTTCATACGAAACCTGGACCAGACAAACAAAAACATAAATTTCATATTGCCATCTGTACACACACAAAAATTGTACAACGATTAGGTAGTGTGTGCTTTGATACTTAGTTTGAGTGTGTTTTGATAATTATTTATGAGTTTGTTTTGATAATTAGTTATGAGTTTGTTTTGAGAATTCATATTGCCATCTGTACACACATAAAAATTATACCACGATTAGGTAGAGTGTGTTTTGATACTTAGTTTGAGTGTGTTTTGAAAATTAGAAGTGTGTGTTTTAATAATTCATACTCCACCTGAACACACATAAACACATGGATTATATAATATACTTTTCCTCTCTCTCACAACCCCCTATATCCCCCCCCCCCTCCCCCTCAATATCCCCCCTTCCCCCCTCCATCTCAACCCCACATTATATTCATCCATCCTCCCCCTACCCTACCCTTCTAATTTCTCCCTGTCTGTCTGTCTGCTTGTATGTGTCTGTCTGGCTGTCTGCTTGTGTGTGTGTGTGTGTGTGTGTGTGTGTGTGTGTATGTGTCTGTCTTCTGTCTCTCCTAAGTTTTCCGTGTATGTCTATCTATCTGTCCCAATTCCTCCCTATCTGTCTATCTATCTATCCTAATTTCTCCATATCTGTCTATCCATCTATCCATCCTAATATCTCCCCTCCCCTCTATCCCTCCCTATCTATCTATCCATCTATCCATCCTAATATCTCCCCCCTCTCTCTCTACTCACATGGGCTTGGTATCCATTGTAGTGGTCGGCGGTGTAGGTGACAATCTGTTTACGACCGTCGGGCAGCAACACGTAGTAAGTCCCCTTCACCACGTTACCGTCAGAATTCTCCGTGTGGCCGAAGTCGTTGCCGGTGTAGTGATCCGAGACCCCGTAGCCGAAGTCGTACGGGATTGGGGCCTGTGGGTGTTTCCATTATGGCCATTTATTATGTATGTAATATTTTCAGTCTCAGGGCTGCATTCTGCTCAATAAACCTTATTATTATTATTATTATTATTATTATTATTATTATTATTATTATTATTATTATTATTATTATTATTATTATTATTATTATTATTATTATTATTATTATTATTATTACACACACTCCAGAATATATTTTGCACAGTACTTGCTAACCTCTACACACACACATACACACACACACTTACATGATGGTGGACGGGTGCAGCAGCGTGGGCGTGGACGACAGGGGGACCGATGCCGACCCCGTGGAAGTGTGCCCCATCACCCATCACCATCACCACCATCATCATCACCACCATTATCACCATCACCATCATCTGACGAGGGAGGGAGAGAGTAAAAACAAGTTGGATGAGTTGATGTGTGTGAAAAAAAGTGTGTGTCCGCGTGTGCCTGTATGTGTGTGTCTGTCTGTGAGAGAGAGAGAGAGAGAGAGAGAGAGAGAGAGAGAGAGAGAGAGAGAGAGAGAGAGAGAATCTCGAGGGTGACACAAGTAATAATTATGGTTTTGTGTCTCGTATTGGTTGAGTGGCTGTCTGTCTGGCTGACTGGTTGGCTGTCTGTCTGACTGATTGACAGACTGACTGACAGACTAACTAACTGACAGACTGACTGGCTGGCTTACGTTCTGACTTTCTAAGTAACTGACTGACTGGCTGGGAAAGGGACATGTGAGTGAGTGAGTGAATGAATGAGTAAGTGAGTGACTGACTGACCATCTGAGTCAGGGTTTTCTGGACCCTGGACTGAGTGACCCCATAGAACATTACGTATACACTTTCCTCGCCTCGCCTCGCCTCGCCTCGGTTACTGTCGCCTGTAACACACGTCATGCTGCTTGAGTCGTGTTGGGGGTCTTGCCTTACACGGGGTTACATCAGAAGGGTTGGGATGGGATGGGAGCTATTTTAAATATGGTGTGTCGTGTTGGGGTGGGGTGGGAAGTATTTTAAATATGGTGTGTTGGGTTGGGATGGGGTGGGGTGGGAAATATTTTAGATATGGTGTGTTGTGTTGGGGTGGGATGGGATGGGGTTGGGGTTTGAGGTATTTTTAATATGGTGTGTTGTGTTGGGATGGGTTGGGATGGTGATAGTGATTTGGTCAGTAAGGTATTTGTGGTGGTGTTGTTGGTGGTGATGGTGTGTTGTGTTTAGTTGTGAAGGTGGCGGTGGTGGTGGTGGTGGTGGTGGGGCTAGTGGTGGTGGTGTTGGTAGATGGGTTGGTGGTGATTAAGGTTAGTGGAATATTTGTGGTGGTGGTGTTGGTAGTGATGGTGGTGATGGTAGATGTGTTGGTGATAATTTGGTTAGTAGTGGTTGTGGTGGTTGTATTGGTGGTGATGTTGTCAGTGGGATATCAAATTTTGTGGTGGTGGTTGTGTTAGTGGCGGATGGGTTGGTGGTGATGTTGTCAGTGGGATATTATCATTAGCAAATTTTCTTATCCAAATAAGCCCTACAAACATAAATACTTCATTTTATCACAAGCAAATTTACCCCTGTACACAAAACTTATTATTATTATCATGAGCAAATTTGCTTAACCATATAAACCCTACACACAAAACCAATTCATATTTTTATCATTAGCATATACACAAAAATAAATTCATCACACACACACACACACACACACATACACACACAACACACACACACACACACACACACACACACACACACACACACACACACACACACACACACACACACACACACACACACACACACACACACACACACACACACACACAAACACACACACAGACAGACAGACAATATCCAGCTTACACATTTACCATACATATATACCGTACACACATAAAAATGATTAAAATTATATCATAATATTATCATTAGCAAATTTCCCCCTACACACCAGACCACTTCATTTTCCTCCTTTCCAACATTTGCCACAACAACAACATCACCACCACCACAATAATAATTAGAGATCCCGGTCATGCTCAAACATTTATTTAGTCTTCACGCTCCGGTACTTGGCTGGGAAATTAATGGTAAAGTTATGATTACAATATGTAGTTTAGTTTGGGTGGAATAGGGTTGATTGTGTTGGTGTTGGCGGGGACGGGTGGGGGTATTGTGTGAGATGGTAGTGGTGGTGGTGATGGGGAAGGGGTGGTAGTAGTGGTGGTGGTGGTGGTAGTGGTGGGGAAGGGGTGTTGGTGTTGGTGGTGGTAGTGGTGGTGGTGGTATTGATGGTGGTGTTGGTGGTGAGTGAAGGGGGTTTGGGAAGGGGTAATTATATTGGTGGTGGGGGAGGGTGTGTGTGTTAGGGTTGTTGTTGATGGTATGGGGAGGGGAGGGGTTTGAGTTGTTGATAATGTGTTTAGGTTATACTGAGTAAGGGAATAATAATATATGTTTAATTATACAGGTGAGGGTATTAACTGTTTTTACTGTACATAATTATACAGATATAATAAATTACTCTCTATCACCCACTCATTGCTGCTCTCGAGGGAAGTAAGATATGTTTAATTCTGTATTATAGGTGAGGGTAGGGAGTGTTGTTACAGTAATTAATATGCTGTTATAATTACCCTTTTTTTTCAACCACTCATTGCTGCTCTCGAGGGAAAAATATATATGTTTAATTCTGTATAGGTGAGGGTAGGGAGTGTGGTTGTAGGGAGTGTTGTTACAATAAATAATTTTATGATGTCACTTATACCTTCTATCACCTACTCATTACTCTCGTGTATGGACTTCTTACTCTCTTGATGGGAATAGACTGAGGTGGTTGGTTTGGGCTGAGAGCTCTGTACTGTATCACAAACCTGAATGTAATTGCGATGACCTCTGGTGGTTAAAGTGGACGACTGTTTCTTTATTTTACTGTGTGTGTGTGTGTGTGTGTGAGAGAGAGAGAGAGAGAGAGAGAGAGAGAGAGAGAGAGAGAGAGAGAGAGTGGATGTGAATGTGTGTGTGGGTGTGAGAGAGAGATACATATAGTGTGTGTGTGTAATAATTGCTTTTTTTTTACACTTATGTACATAAACATTTAACAAATTTGGTAATAATTAAGCAATGGTCTGTCGAGTCAAAGCTCCATGACAGACGTTGTTATTAATTAATAATTGTGGTTGTATTCATAAGATAATTATTGCAAATACTTAGTACACATTTTGTGGTCTAGCATATTGTGACATAAATAATTATTATGGGTTAACATTTAGTGGTAGCATAAGGTGTTTTTTTATTTCCCTTTTAAATATGAAAATGTTGCTTGATCCGAGAAGATTCTTAAGTTTCAAAGGTAAACTGTTGAATAATCTCGGACCATAACATATGACACTGTTTTTAAAAAGTGTTGTTCTAAACTGAGGGCAACATAGATCAATATTATTTTTCCTAGTTACTCTTCGGTTATCTACAGTCTTAAAAAATTTGATTCCTACATAATTCCGTACATTTTTGAAGATCATTAATAGTGTGAAAAATTTATGAATGTCATTAAAGGTCAAAAGTTTGGTTGTTGACAGTGTTGGGGCAACTGAATCATATTTGCGAATAAAAAATATACATCTAAATATCTTTTTCTGAGCCATGGTAAGTTTTCTAAGGAAGGAAGGGCATGTACCAGCCCAAATTGACACACAATAGGTAAAATAAGGATAACATAATGTATAATATATGCTGATCAAGGCCTCCGTTGGGATAGAATTGCGGACTTTATAAAGTAAACCACATAATTTTGATACTTTTATGCAAATTTCATCAATGTGATGTTTCCAATTAAGATGTTCATCTATAGTTATTCCTAAAAATTTCATATTATTGACTTGATTTATTGATTCATTGTTCATTATTAATGGTGGTATGTGATCTCTTAATGATCTGTTTTGAAAAAGCATAAATTTAGTTTTAGAGATATTCAGATGTAATTTATTGTCCTCTATCCATTTATATATTAACTGTAATTCTATACATAATTTATCATGAAGAGATTGTTTGTTTTTCTCCCCCAACAAGAGGTTCGTATCATCAGCATATATCACAAATTGTAGGTTTGGGCTAACATTAACAATATCATTTATATAAATTAAAAATAAAAGTGGCCCCAAGACAGATCCCTGAGGTACACCTTGACTTATATCTAGTAATGGTGAGAAATTTCCATTACAATATACCGACTGAGATCTGTTAGAGAGATAGCTTTTAAACAATTTCAATGGATTACCTCTTATACCAAAATATTCCAACTTGTTGAGTAAAATTTTATGGTCCAGTGTATCAAAAGCCTTAGACAAGTCAAGGAATACCCCAACAACATGATATTTTTGTTCCAGGAATTTATATACATTGTTGGTAAACTGTAATATTGCGCTCTCAGTAGAG
>JAWZYT010006254.1:0-22500 GCA_034508575.1 Petrolisthes manimaculis | reverse complement strand
TATCTATATCTATCTATCTATATCTATCTATCAATATCTATCTATCTATCAATATATATCTATCTATCAATATCTATCTATCTATCAATATCTATCTATCTATCAATATCTATCTATATCTATCTATCTATCTATATCTATCTATATCTATCTATCTATCTATCTATCTATCTCTATCTGTATCTCTATCTATATCTCTATCTCTCTATATATATATCGATCTCTATCTATATCTCTATCTATCTCTATCCATCAATATATATATCTATATCTATCTCTATCTCTATCTAGATAGATTGTTCAAGAGTAATATAGGGAAATTTCTACCAGACTATCTTGAAGTGTAAATAGGGAATTATTGAGGGTAAATAGGGAGAAATCATGGTAAATATACTATTATTTTAAAGGACAAACACGGATTTTTGAGGGTGAAATAATAGTGAATTTGATGGTAAATGTGCCACTGTCTCCTCAAGAGTAAACAGGGAATTATTGAGGTAAAAAAAGGGAAATTTTGATACTGTTGAAGATGGAGGGCTAAATTAGTGTTGCCAGATTCAGGGAAATATTGTCAAACAGACCTGGCAACACTGCAAGTTGTAGATGTAAACAAAGCTGACGTCACAACTATTCGGCGATTTTTTATTATTATTATTATTATTATTATTATTATATTATTATTATTATTGAAGCAGGTTGTGTGAGGTGAGTTATTGATTGTTATAGTTGATTGTAGTTGTGATTTATAGTAGCTGTTATATTGTAATTATTATATTAATGGTTATAATCGTAGTTATAACCTAAAGTTAGTAATTATTACACTGTATAGGTATATTTACAGAAGTACTGGGTTCACTATATTGTATAATTATTTTAGTATAGTTATAGTTATTCACTATTTTGGACCATTCTAACACACCATTTTGGACCATGGTAACCTGACCTAACCAAGACCACAGCGGACTTTTGGAAAATAATGAAGTCTTACAGGTATGGTTGGTTAGGAAGCTAACAAATCAATACCACTGTGGAATCGACCCTCAGACCCAACCAGAAGCAATGGGTAACTTGACGGGGAAAGGAGTTGGTGAAGGTGATGACGAGAATCGCAGCTTGGACATCTCTCGCAGGCCTACTCCTGAACAATTCCTCAAGGTAAAATAAAGTATATATTATATGCCTATATAATTCTTATTATTTTAACTAAGTTCCTGATAATGTAGGATGGTATACTGTAGTGAATATTTCTCCGAAGTACCGGTACCATATACTATTTTCATTATTTTTCTAAGTTTAGTATGGTATGTAGTAGTGATGCCAGATTTTCAGATTATTTCTATAATATACAATAAACTTTACTTTATAATTGTATCATGAGCCACTGACCATAACAATGTCTATAACTTCAACTGCAATTACATGCAATAATTTTATAACTGTCTATGTACTCTATTATTTTTTTTATAATTTCTGTATTTCATAGTTAATGATTTGTTATGTCATTACCAGCATACCTCTGGAGAGTTCATTGAGGGCTGCCTGCTTGCCTTACCATGGGAGATATACTACAATACCATTTCATTATATGAGAAGGTTAATGCCAGTTTCAATTTCATCAATGCGGTAAGGATTCACGGCTTGAAATAGTACTTAGGTTTTTTTATACTGTACAGGATGATGTCACTTTGCATTTCCATTTCTGTTAGTAATAATGATCTTGCTGTTATATAAACAGGCACAAACAAACACCCTGAAACAAAAATATATTTCCTCATTGTCTTAGACTTAGAGTCTTAGAGGTCAAAAGTTCAGATCACGTGAGATATGAAATATTAATGTTATAATAGGTTTCTAGCAGTAAGTACTTTTTCTATACTGTATAATCAAAATATACAAAATAGCCTTTAATTCATGGACTGGTATGCAAATTAGATCCCGGAAGAGCTGAGCCTACATGTGCCTCACCTACGCTACCTGGACCTGTCACACAACCAACTCAACAACCTGCCCACTTCCTTCCACCTCCTGCTCCACCTGCGTACGCTCCACCTCTCGTACAACCGGTTCCACACTATGCCGGAGTGTCTGACGCGTCTTCCCAAGCTCCACACACTCTCCCTGGCCAACAATGCACTTACTGAACTACCAGTGACCATTGCTAACCTCAAGCATGTAAGTTGTGCAATGTATGGGCTGTTTAAACATACTGTTCTGTAGACCCTTGGTAAACTCGACAATTATAAATATTTTGAACAGGTCTTTTATATCACACTCATATTCTTGTTTTTTATTGCATTACAACTAAAGAAATTGTGTTTGACAAATACAGTCTAATCTGAGGGTTTTCTCTACCTCTTTCATAACTGCACAGTTATGATAGTAATTCCTTGTTTTCCACTGTTATTATAGGTGTGTATTATACCGTTTTCCATGAATCTGTGTACAGTAAACCCTCATTATTAACCACTGGGTTTATGGGTGTGTAATGTACAGTTGGACACAGGAATTCGAGGAATAGCCCAAGTGAAAGATGGTCAATTTCTCCCAATATCAAGTTCCTTAGTACCAAATAGGAGACACCATGGGCAGAAGTCAGTATTGAGGATGGTAATAAAAAGCAATTACCTGATAATAGACACTGGTTACTCAAATGGGACAAGTATATTTCACCTGGGCTGTAGCACAATTCATGTGTCCAACTGTACAAAGATTCAATACCAACAGTACAATACACACCCAAAACACCACTGGAAAACAAGGAATTAATATCCAGTACTTCCATGTTCATGATGTTGGTTTTTCTACAGCTGAAGAAACTAAATGTATCTAACAACCAACTGAGAGCACTTCCTGGGAGCCTGACGGAGCTGCCTGATTTGAGTGTCTTGGTAACCCTTGGCAATGACCTCATCCATCCACCCCAGGCCATCTGTGACCTGGGATCTGAGACCACGCTACAGTACCTCAGGGAACGACACACACCCCAACCCATGCAGTTAAGGTTGTAGATAGAGAGTGGCTATTTGATTGTAATTATTATTTTTTATGTACTGTATACAGTAATCCCTCATTGCTTTTCACCCATAACAACAATTGTAAATGAAGGATTATTTTCCACCCTTAATAACAGTGGAAAATCTAGGTTTGCTGAACACCTCACTGCTCAGAATACTTGTAAAAAGGTAATGTTGTTTCAGCTCAGCAGGAAGAGGCGTTGGAGTGTTCGTTCGGGTGCGGGGTCAGCAGGTGGCAGCGAGTGTGACCAACCCAGGTTCTGCCAGCATGGAGTACCGGCAGGCTCAAGGTGCCACTTCTCGCACCAACAAGCGCAAGTGTCCCCTCATGCCTCCAGCCTCGGCCTCCTCCCTCTCCCCCGACCAGCTCACAGACACATTACTAGGTGGGTTAGAAAGATATTGGTATGGTACAGATTGGTATTGTACAGATGTAAATGAAATGGGTGTATGGTACTTAAAGCAGATTCACAAAAGCTGTCTAGTGAATGATTGACACAATTAATTATTGTAATAACGAATAGGATGTCTGTAATTTCTTCTTCAAATAGTGCTCACATTATCAATGAATTATATACATAACTTTTCTTTCACCTCTCAGGATTGTTCTATGGGTTGGCGATGGGTGATGCGATGGGTCTGAGCACTGAGGGACTGAGTGCCGACGAGTGCGTCTTCCATTACAACCCTGACACTCTCGCACTTGACAACAGAATATGTGATTACCTTCGCTCCCACTTCCCACAACAAGACTGGTCCTCATGTACAGATGTCGTGGTGTGTGGGATGAGGTTGTTGATTTGATGGTTAAGTTAGGCTAGGTTTGGTTTATTTAAGTTATGTTTGGTTAGATTGCTTTGGGTTAGGTTAGGGTAGGTTGGGTTAAATTTAGATGGAGTTAGGGTAGATAGGGTTAGGATAAGATGGGTTTACCAGACTCGGGACTGCTCGGCCAGACAGTCTGGGGGACTACTACAACAACAACATTACATTATATTACATTAGATGAGGTTAGGTTAAGTGTGTTGTACTTTGGCATACTTAGCTGAATATATCAGTGATGCTTTACCTCCACCACAGCTGCTCCTGTTAGACTCGGTGATGCGTTGGGGTGGAGTGGTGGATGAGCTGGAGTTTGGCAGTGCAGTGGAGCGGTGGTTGATGCAAGGCTCTGACTCCTTTGATCCTCGGCCCGGCCATCCCCTCTCCCCTTACACTCTCAAGGTCAGTGTTGATTCAATTCTTAATTTGTTTATTAATTTTGTATTATTAATATTATAAAAAAAAAAATTACATTATTTTTAACTACAGTACAGTCCTGAGGTTGAAAATGAAAAATACATTATGTATGTTTTGTTTCTACATTCTTGTGGTTGATGAGAAGAAAATAAAAAATGGCAAATGGAAGTTTATTACCAAACAGTGATTCCTCCAACCCATTCTTGTGGTTATCTTATGCTCAGGGGGGCGGGAGGTACTTGACCATGGTCTGATTTTGATTGTTGTACAGTGTACCTACTAGATTTGTGGGAAAACAGAAAATTAGAATACCGGTATGTTTTTTTAGATTTTTTTATTACCGTATTTTTTTAGTGAATGCTATTTCAGACTTTTTGTTTGTTGTTTTCAGTAAAGGAAATTAAGAGCAACCAGCTAAATAATTACTGCATATATTCTTTTAGTAGAAGATTTTCTTGTGCACTTATAGTAGGTGGACTTGCGGATAGTATACTTTTGGAATATTAAAGCGCAGTAATTCCCCCAAAGTATGCCAGGAAACAGACCAGATTAATACAAATAATAGTGTCCTTTTGCTTGGAATAGTTTTAGAGGAAACATTTGCTCCAATATACCAACACTGTATAATCCCCTTAACCGCCCTTTTAGGTGGTAAGCAAGACCGGGTATTCTGCCAACCCACACGGCGCTGCACACTCGGTCTACACACACATAAAAGACGAACGTGCCAGAGGAATCTACAATGCCAACCCCAGTGACAACTCCTGCCTGCCTACTGCACTTGTCTTAGGTTGTGTTAAGATAATGCATTGTTATTTTCACTTTGAGGGAAGCTGATAATTTTGTTAGATTGATAGAGGGAACAAATGCGTGTGTGTGTAGGGGGAAGGGGCTTGAAAGGGGGAGTAAATGCAAGTGTGTGTGTGTGTGTGTGTGTGTGTGTGTGTGTGTGGTTGGGTAAATGCTGAGAATGTATTTATATTTTTGAAGATGTTAAGTTTAAAAGATAAATTACAGTGTAATACAGAATATTTATATTTTTATGTTTATTTTATTTTTATACTTTTTTACCAGGAGTGCCAAGTTTCTATCTGAGTTATGAAGTGGAGATGAATGCTGAGAGAATTTGTCGAGCCACGCATGCTGATGGTGTGGCCCGGGCTGCGTGTTCCTTCCTGGCTCTCCTTATATCATCCATCCTACAGGTGAGCCAGAGATAAAACATAAGGGCAGTATGCAAGAAGGTTTGTGGTGTTGACAATGGCTTGGTACCGGTGCGATGGCTCCATAGATTAACAACTGAGCCATCGTACCAGTGCCTCGATATCATCAACACCACGGACCTTCATGCATACAGACCATAATATTACAGGTGTGTGTGAGTTCAAAGGGGGTTTGGTGGTGGTGGTAGTGGTGATGTTAGGAGTGGTGGTAGTACAGTAGTAGTAATATTAGTAGTGGTGGTAGTGGTAGTGTTGATGTTAGTGGTGGTGGTAGCATTAACGGGCCACAATACCAATCATTTACATAGGTATTGAACACACTAAACTATAATTAAAAACACTTATTAAATGTGTGTCTAAAAAAATAGATTATATTTTAACATAAAAAGAATAAGAACGGGTATGTTTTGACAGTTGAAAATCAAATACAACTTTGAATAGCTATAAATACTAGCAATTAGTACAACATCTAATGAATACTATCATAACTTATCATAATAAAGGGGAAAATAAGTGAAGAAAAGATTAGCAATAAATACCGGTTCTGTATCTAATCAATCCAATCATAATGAAGGGGAAGATAAGTGAGGAAGAGTAGCAATAAATTCAATATCTAATGAATCCAATCATATTCTATCATACTGAAGGGAAAGATAAGTGACGAATGTGCCTCCTTATCTGGCATCATTGGTGAGCTGAGAGACAAAGTACTCGAACAACTCCCTGATAAGCAAGACCAAGAGAATTTGGTGTCAGCTTTCCAACACTACAACAACCATGACAACAGTAAGACAAGTGATGATGCCCTGACCTCAATTAGCCTACTGGTGAGGGCTCTGGCTACCCGAGATGACCCCCAGTTGTCCGAGAGAGAGGTCAGGTCTACCGAAGAAGACTCGGGTTACAAAACAGAGGTCAGGTCTACCCAAGATGACCCAGGTTACAAAACAGAGGTCAGGTCTACCCAAGATGACCCGGGTTACAAAACAGAGGTCAGGTCTACCCAAGATGACCCGGGTTACAAAACAGAGGTCAGGTCTACCCAAGATGACCTGTCTTCTGAAGGTGACCTGGGTATCAAGAGGCAGGTCAAGATTACTAAAGATGACCCCCTGGATTTCAAAAGGGAGGTGACCAGTGTGGTGATGATGGGGGGTAAGGGGGTGTGTGGACATGCCAGTGTGGTGGGGGGGGTACTGGGGGCACTAATGGGGTACTCACGCCTACCCCAGGACTGGCTCGCACAACTCCCCCCAAACAACATCAAGGCCTTGAATACGAAACTCAACCTGTTACTCGATCTGTTTGGATTACCTTGAGGGGCAATACAGTAAACTCTCATTTTACACTGGGATTATGTATTTGAAATAGAGTGTGTGTGTGATGAATGTATGTATTGTCTACTGTACATTTTTGGTACGTTGGAGCGACTTGAGTCCTCCAAACTATGCCAGGAAATAGGATCAGGTTAACAAAAAATAATGGTAGCCTGTTGCTCAGAATAGTTTGGATGAATCAGTTGCTCCATATTTACTAATGCCGTACTGCTCTGTCCATTGTGTGTCGAAACCAGATTTGTTGCCTGAATTTTGAAATTGGATATATATTATATCAGAAATTAGTTTTTATAATTGTGTTCTAAATTTACCGTTTGTTACTTGTCTTGAACTTGTAACTTGTCCTGTTTTTCGTTCTCTATAAATATATTTTTGGACCAGATTTTTTGTTTCATAGATATACAGTATTAAAGTATAAGTTGAAAATATCTTATATTTGTTTTTACAGTATTGCATATTATATAATTTTCTTGAACTCCAAACTGCAATTATTGCTTGTTCTGTTTGAGGTTCCATGATGTGTAGCGTTTGTATTTGCAGACCTGAATTTTTTTGTTATATAGATCAATTATAGTACAGTATTAGATGAAAATATTATGCTTGTTATATTATGGATTTTTTTTTTCTGTTTGGTGGTTCTGTTTGGTGATACAATATCTTGACAGGCAGTATTTTGTATTGTTATTATATATGCAAGATTTGTTTTTATATCGGCTATGCAGTGTGCCCTCGATATAAGATGAATATATTTTGCACTCTCCATTTAACACTGGCTCAATCATTCACTTAGTTTAATGGTAATGAAAAATAGAAGCCTGGGAAAACATTTGATGGTCTTCAATGAGGGAGTGAGTGTAATATGAAGTGATGGTTGCAAGTATTTACTCATCGTATATCGAGGGTTTCTGTAAGTGTATTTGTATATGCAGTACTGTACTTACCGTATGTCAGTTGCTTGATATCACACCAGTATAAGCAGGGGGCATTAAGGGGAAGGGTTATGCATCCACAATGTACAATAGCTCAAAAAATTATCGCGCATTTCCCGCGTGATGCTTCTGACAACTAAGGCAATGGATAATGTCTTGAAATATCTTCCTTGGGCGTCTTGAACTGTAGAGATCACATACACAGAGACAAAGACAGGCACATTCACACACACACGCACACACAGATACAGACACACACACACACACACACACACACACACACACACAGACACACACACAGACACACACACACACAGACACACACACACACACACACACACACACACACACACACACACACACACACACACAGACACACACACAGATACACACACACACAGACACACACACACACACACACACACACACACACACAGACACACAGACACACACAGACACACATCAGATTAGAACCACGGGACCCCTCCTGCTCGATATTCTTTTGAGCTACTGTTCTGTACACATATTGGGAATGTAATCAATGTATACGGATTATAGATTGCTACATGAATTATAATGGTAATGGTGGCTTGGTTAGGGGCTTGCCAACAGTTGTGTTAAGAGGTGAGCATACTTTGGGTACATTGGAGTGCCTCGATTCCTCCAATGTATGCCGGGAAACAGGACCCGGTTGACAAAAATAATGGGAGTCCTGTTGCTTGGGATAGTTTGAATGAATCAGTTGCTCCAAATTTATTACCAACACTATACTACCCCCTTAAATCATATTACATAATGCATTTGCTCAAGTTGAATTCCACTCCGTCTTCCATGATACTAGCTCACAATTTAGTCAGGAAAAACAGTACAGTAAACCCTCTATATTAGAACATTAAATTTAGCACCATCCTTTTTTACACAGGCTCAGTAAATCACTTATATTATACAGTTGGCCCTCTATATTAGGTGATTAAACATAGCACCATCTGTTTAACACAGTCCCAGTAACTCACTTATATATACATTTTGAAGTCAAAAGAGTGGCTTGGGGGAGGGGAGGGAAGATCATTTTGGAGAATAGAAGAAGGCGACTAATTCTTCAAAAAAGTTATGCCAAGAAAGTAATAATTGCTGTAGCATAGTGTTTAATTAGTGCAGTATATAATTATTGCAGTAACAGTATACTGTACTGTAGTGTATAATTATCACAGAAAGGTAGTGTAGTGTATAATTTTTGCAGTAGTGTATTGTAACTTATAGTTATTGCAGTAGCAGTATAGTGTACAGTATAATTATCACAGAAAGGTAGCGTAGTGTATAATTTTTGCAGTAGTGTAGTGTAACTAATAATTATTGCAGTAGTGTCGCTTCGTCAACATGCAAAAACAATTGTGGTGTTTACTATGGCTTAGTACGGGCACGCGACCCCATAACAGAATCATCGCACACTACCACTGTCGTCAACACTATGGATACTTTTGCATGTGCCTCTTAGTCTTCAATATTTCTATACTTTAATTTAGGCCCCAATTTTATTTACCAATGTTATTAGAAAGTTGGCTTTGTTTTGAGACCAGATTTTTTTTTTTTATGTAATGAAACAATACACTTTTAGTACACTGGAGTGCCTTGATTCCTCCAAAGTATGCCAGGAAACACCAACGATATCAGATTTGCTTTGTTTTGGGATCAGAATTTTTTTGTTTTGTTTTAACGGGACATTACACTTTTAGTACATTGGAGTGCATTGATTCCTCCAAAGTATGCGAGGAAATATGACCTGATGAACAAAATGAATGGTGGCCTGTTGTTGCTTGGAATAGTTAGTGAGGAATCAGATGCTCCAGATTGACCCCATTCTATACTACCCCCTTAATGAATGACTGTAGTTGTGTTAAATGTTTGTTATTGTGTGTATGTGTGTGTGTGTGTGTGTGTTTTGTAGGTGAAATTGACTTTAAACAGGGAACGACGAATGTGAACGTGGTAATGAGGGTTTGGTTTAGTAGGTAATTAATTAAATGCTGGGTAGGGAAATTATAAGGGACCCTGTGATCATGTAAGGGAATTGGAGGATTCCGATTCCTTCCGACTGTGCCACAAAACAAGCTCCGTCAATGTATGTGTATGTGTGTGTTTGTGTTTTGTGGCAGTGTTTGAAGGACTCACTAACGTCCTTAAGGACGTACCTCGATTCCTCCAATATATGCCGGGAAACAGGACAAGAGTAAGAAAGATTATGGTGTTCTGTTGTTGCTTGGAATATTTTGGAGGAATCAATTGCTCTAGATTTACCACCAACACTCTATTGTATTTCCCCCTTTAATAATTATCACAACACAAGCAATAACAACCTACAAGAATGAAAATCAGATTATTATCATATTATTCTATATTATTAATCTGTTATTCTATACACTTGTTATATATTGTTATAATTCAATATAATATTTATACTGTATTAATCACAAAACCGGTGCTGTGAAGGGTACATATATATTTTTGCTAAGCGTTATTCCAATAAAGAGTTCGCCATATAAAATATACTAATAATTTATTAACACCTTTTTATTAGGCATCATAGATTTAAATGGCTATAGTACTTGTTTTCATATTTTTAGTTATTGAAATTACACAAATATACTGTAAGTCATATTTATGTACAATTTACTAA
This sequence comes from Petrolisthes manimaculis, assembly GCA_034508575.1. Classification (NCBI taxonomy): domain Eukaryota; kingdom Metazoa; phylum Arthropoda; class Malacostraca; order Decapoda; family Porcellanidae; genus Petrolisthes; species Petrolisthes manimaculis. The sequence goes on along the minus strand of JAWZYT010006254.1, from coordinate 12,084 downwards.
GAGTGTAATCTGTTAGTGAATACAGTGAAGGGATTTTGTAATGTGAGAGTAGATGGAGAAAAAGGTACTGTATATATTTTTCTATATCTCTCTACTCTTTTATTTCCTCTCGACTTGGTTTCTCTTCTTCATCGCTATCTCTTTCTCTTTAAAATCTATTGGGGTATTTTTTTGGCTAAGTGGGGTTTTCTTAATTCCTTTTCAAATCTTTCTTGAGAGTACTGTACAATGTATGAACTATTGATGTAGAATATTTTAGAGATTTTCCTCATATAACTGGTCCTGTTATTACAATATTAAATTTGTGGATTTTTTTTTTTTTTTTTTTTTGGCGAATTATTACATTTATGAGGCCAGCTGGCAGGCTTGTAGGGCTTCCAAATTCCATTTTTCAGCTATATAATAATATTACGTTTACCGTAACAACAGAAACTGAAAATTATGCCAAGGTAAGATATTCAGATTATACTGCAAGGTTAAATTTAATTATTCATTGCATGGAGCTTTGATGTATTACACAGGAAGCCCCACCGGAAACATTAATTAAATACTTTCTAAACATTAAAATTGATAGTGACAAATTTTGAAATAAATAAGTATATGGATACTTTAGTTTACCCTAATCGTTTATTGTTTTCTATTACGGAAATCAAATATAATTCTCTACAACGTAATTAACCATTAAATAAAAATAGTAAAGAGTACTTGTAACAATAAGAATCTTGCTATCAATAAGAATATTGCTATAAAAGATTACATATTCAAGATTCGAATTAATTTTAATAATATAGTTTTAAGCATTCAGTTGATTTTGAGTATCGCCCATTTTTTGGTACTTGCCAAGTCGGCTATCTTCACGCCATAGTGGGCTAGGTTTTAGCAAGTGTCCGGCAAAGCTTGGCTATAAAATATTAAAATGATTATACAAATAACGTTTACACTTTACAGTATCGCAAAGGGAGACATCCCTTATCCCAATTAATATCAATCAGTAAAATTAATACTAATACTTATAAGATCAAATAGTAAATTACACGGTGGCTATTTTCCAATTAATTAATCTGGAGCAAATGATTCCAAGCAACAGGGTACCATCTATTATGTATATTAACCTGCTACTGTTTAATGGTACAATATACTATGGAAGAAATGCAGGGGGCTGTAATATACCAAAAAAAAGTGTATAATAATTAGCCCCTTTAAAAATATTGAAGGTCTACTATTGGGCTATAATGTGGCGGTAGACATGGGCTATTATTACAGTGTTTACATGTACCATTCCTAGCCAAGAATCTGACTGCAGTATTGCCAGATGCAGGGAAATTTCTCTGTTATAGGGAATTTAGAAGTCCACACAGGGAAAATAATAATAATATACAGTTTCTTTCAAGAGTAAACAGGGAAATTTCTACCAGATAAAATACCTAATAAAAAGACCATCATCAATGTTCAAGAGTAAACAGGGAATAATTGTTGAGGTAAAAAGGTAAATTTTGCAGGCTTATCGTCAAGTAGAGCTGGCAACACTGATTCTGAGAGAGACGGCTTTAGACCAGACACACACAAACATCGTCTCCTCCATTATTTCAGAACTTAAATAACCTTCAATATGTTCGCCAATAGACTCGCCCTCGCCACCAGGAGCCTCATGACCTCAGCCGTCAGACGTGGAGGAGATGGTGGTGTTCCAGGAGCTGTAAGTTGGAGGTTGGAGGTTGAGGGACGGTGGAATGGAAGGTTGGGTAATCAGCTGACTGGCCGGGGATGTGGGGTTTGAGGTTGAAGGACGGTGATAAGTTGGTGGTTTGAGGTTGAGGGACGGTGGATAAATTGGTGATATTCCCGGAGCTGTAGGTTGAGGGACGGTGGAATGGATGGACTATATAGCCGGAGATGGGGGTTGAGGGATGGATGTTGATGCAATATTTGGATTTTTTTTCTCTGTGTATTTATCATTTATTTATTGTTTATCATTTATCCATTATATGTCATTTAGATATAAGCATACCGGTATTTAAATTTGTATATAAATATAGTCGACCATTTGTGTTTGTATTTCTAATTATGTAATTTAGGTCAATTATTTTTTAACTATGATTACACAATTAATTTGGTATATATTAATTCGTTTTCCTGCTAGAAGTATATTTAATTATGGTAATTCTGCATAAGAGGTTAAAAAAAAAAAAACAACTGGATTGTTCCCACATTTTATACATTTTCATGCATATTTTTACTTGTTCTACTGATTGTTGCCCATAATAATGAGTAGATAACTTTTTAACATGACCTGACCTAACCAAACCAGGACCAAGGCAGACTAACGGGACCTAACCTGGGCTGATTTTAACACAATCCCAGTCAATCACTTTTATCTACAGTATACTGTACCATGATATAATTATATTTTAAACTATTCTTTCAACACAGGCCCAGCAAATCACTTGGTCAATATGGTAATGAATAACAAAAGTCTGGTTAAACATTTGATGATTTTCAATGTGGGAGGACATGTACTGTATATAAAATGAACTGGTATCACAAGTATTTATTCATTGTATATCGAAGGTCTACAGAATATAAATAGGAAAGGAAGGATATAAAATGAAGATGAAGATAATGACAGATGATGATGCTAAAAATAATAATGATGATGATTATGAAAATGAAGATGATGAAGAAGATGACAACGATGGTGACAAAGATGATGATGAAGGAAATACCAATGACTTAAGATGATGCTAATGTTGCTCTTTGTTTATGTTTCAGAACCTGCCCTTCCAAATCCAGAACCGTTTCCGCCTCACAGCTGTCTTCATCTTGTTCTTTGGGTCCGGGTTGGCCCTGCCCTTCGTCCTGGTCCGTCATCAGCTCCTCAAGAAGTAAATACCACCCTCAGTGTACATAAGAGTTAGTGTTAAGGTGAGAACAATGTTGTATACCTCTTCATATGTTATAAGGTGTGTGCATGTACTATCAAAAGACAAAACGCGTGTCGCTGTCTTGTTCAATGATTTAAGGGACCCAGTGATGTAGTCAGAAAATTGGAGATTAGCGAGTCCTTCAAATATTGTCATGAAACACCACATACTGTACATTGAAGGAGCTTGTATCGTGGCGTAATCAGGAGGAATCAGAAGCCACCAGGTCTAATACACAATCACAGGGCCCTTAATATGAATTGTGAAACATAATCGAAGCCCCACCACAATGACGTTCACACAGATTTCACGACACAAGTTTTGTCTGATAGTACCAATGGTGAAAGTTTTGCTTTTCAAAATTAGTTTATTAAGATCATAAGTTATTAATACAGTACTTCAAATTTAGTGGATAGACTACTGAATGATTACTATTTTAATTAATGTATAGTGAAGGTAAAAGTCTGGGGTAGAATTAGACCATATTTCCCCCCTCATTCTTTCCAATAGATATTTATACTGTCTTTCATAGTCATTCTTTGCTGTGATATTTGGTCTGGATCCACAAAACATTATAAAACCCTGAAGTGATTAAATCTAAGTCATACTGTGATGTTTGATCAATATCCATCCATAAATTTTGGGGTACTGTATCTTGCTTACAAACAAAGAAGGAAACAAAAATTAGTAATAATATAACTTAATCTTCCAGACACTCTGTTTGCAAATGTGATGAGAATGTCTCTGTTTAATGGCAAATCTCGGGTCGATTCTGTGATACAGTATAAGATATAATACAGTTTCTCCCTGATTCTCCAACCCTCTCGTAAAAGGCAACCAAATGGGGCTTTAACTTCTCCAAGTGTCCCTTGTTTTCATCTGTTACCTTTTGTGATTACTGTCCCACCTCTCAATCACTTGCCTCGGCCGCCATTTGCCCTTGCTGTTGTGGCGCCTAATCAATCAATCTCCCAAAATCCCTAATGAGACTCCTGGTCCAATAATGCATTGTTACCGATTATTTGTGGTTTTATATTGTTAAAATATTGAAGGACTATTGTTTCCTCAAGAGTTATTTAAGAAAACAGATGACAGCAATGAAATTATTAGTGTTTGTAATAATTTTAACAGCATAGGCCTATGACCAAGAATTTGCTCCTCCATGAGATTTAAATCTGTCATTCAAAGAAAAATATTCTGTTAATGGTATATGTACACTCGTAATCCAAAATATGTATCCAGGCCTGCTTCGAATAGCCTGATAAGATGTTAAGTGAGTTCAAGCAAACATGAAACAGGATAAGTGTAGTAATTTGTTCACTAGTATGTCAAATTATTTGAAACTTCAACAATACTTGGATACAAATTTTGGATTGCGAGTGTACAGTACGTACTGTATTGCAACGAAGGGGCTCTGTGAAGGACGATTGAACAGCATATTATTTTTTTATGTGTTTGCAATTCCCTCCTATATTTTTTTCCTTCTAAATACAGTGTAGATATAATTGAAAAGCATTTATATTTGTTAGTAATTCCATACTCAACTGTGTTTTCCTCTTTCCAGATAATGGCAACATACATGAAGAGGAGAGCTGTCACTAGTTCTAATAAAATGTAAATTTCTCAACTACTCTTGTATTCATTCTCACTAATATACAGTTGGGGAAAGTACGGTATATTAACATAATTATTTGGGACTTGATTATGGTGTAAAGGTATGTGGCCTTTTGTTTTAAATTATCAGAATACTGTAGTTACTGTTAATCTGTAAATGGTTATTCAATACCGTAGAAAAGTAGTGTGGTATTGTGTGTAGGAAAGGGAAGGGACGACTGATTAACAAGACTAAAGGCACCTGTTTTGTATGCTAACTCACTTTGATCAATATCATTGTCTCAATAGAGGATACTAACCACAGTATAATTTTAACACCATGGCGTATATTTAGGTATCGTTGGACACATTTTGAGTAGATATTGGTTTACTGAGGTGGTGTATGGGAGGGTCTTGCTGAGAGAAAGTGGAAAGTGGAGTAACCTACTGTCGGAAATCTGGGCATTCCAAACTATGTCGGGAAACTGCATCACTCCCTTTGAGAAACTGCATAGATGTGGTTTACAACAGATTTTGTGCTCCAATTTGTCCACAGCAGTTTTTTTGTGAATTACCGGGTTGAGGATGCATGCATGGACTAGAACTTTGCAATCGAGTAGACAGATCAGAAATATCTAGTTAGAATAAAGAAAAGTGGGAACCTCTATAACACTGTCCAAAGATATTTGTATAGGTAATTATAAAAGTTAAAAAATAATAAGTTACCGCTACGTAACATCTGAGCAAGGCACCCTTTAAAGAAGTTATCTGTAGTTTAATTATAGAAAATAAGTACGTGGAAGAGGTAACTATGGCAAACAGTATTGACCCACTAAACGTAAATAAAGAACTTGTATAATTTGTTCCCACTGTTCATGTCAAATTCTAACCATAGATAGTGGTTGAGGTTAAGTACGTTAATTAAATTTGGGTAAGGTCAATTCATTCATGTACAGCCACAATCAAATAACCAGACACTTTCTTTCCATCGTAGTAAATATCTTTGTAATAAAAAAAAGATTCTGCAGCACCTCATAATAATTGAGGGGGTTGAGTTGACGTAAGGTGTTGTACGATTATATTTGCATGATGAAAGGATAGTGTCGGTTATTTGATTGTGACTGCATTGCCATTTTAATGATACTTTTAGATTAATTTGCAGGCAATTGGCAATTGTGATAAGTGTTCAGTCACTCATAACTTCAAGGTCATCTTGTATGGATTATATTAGCTGGATAGTTATTATACCAGTTATATTTAATCACTAACCATGTTAAGAAGGTAAGTCAAGCATCTTTATTTGGTAGAGATTAAAGACAGGAATAAGATAGAACTATTTATTCATTGGACTTATACATTTGGTAGGAGGGACTTGTAGAATTACAAGATCAGTGTGTATATGGTCTTATAATACAATAACCTGGCCCAGTTGCCATCTCGATAAATTGCGACGGCGGGGCGGCGGCGGTGGTAGCGGCGACGGCGGGGCGGCGACGGCGGCGGCGGCGGCGGCGGCGGCGACGGCGGCGGCGGCGGCGGCGGCGGCGGCGGCGGCGGCGGCGGCGGCGGCGGCGGCGACGACGAAAAAAAATTAATATATCAGAATTCTCTCTCTTTTCCTTCCCACATTCGTATTTTCTCTCCCTTCCCACTTTCATATCTTCTCTCTCACCCTTCCCATATTCGTATTTTCTCTCTTCCCATCTTCGTATTCATTCTCTCTCTCTCTCTCTCTCTCTCTCTCTCTCTCTCTCTCTCTCTGGCGTTATATGACCTCGCTGTTGCTGCGCCTAATATGAATCAATCTCTCTCTCTCTCTCTCTCTCTCTCTCTCTCTCTCTCTCTCTCTCTCTCTCTCTCTCTCTCTCTTCCTAGCTTCGTATTTTCTCTCTCTCCTTCCTTCATACTTGCTATCCAATAATAATAATTAATGAATAATTCAATGATAATGATGTGTTTCAATTTCCTTAGTTAAAAAGAAATGTGAAAATACCTAAAAATTACCCCATGAAATAAATGGATTTGGTGGCAATATTGGAGCAACTTGATTCCTCCAAACTATTCCACGCAACAGGGAGGTACCATTATATTTATTAATTAATCCTGTTTCCTGTCATATATTGGAGGAATCAATGTACTCCAAAGTTACTATTAAAGATCTCAGATCTCTCTAGAGTAATTTTGGAGGAAACAGAGATTCATCCAAACCATATTATGACGTCATTACAAAGGGAGAGAGAGAAAGCAATGTTGCTATGTCTTCTTGATGAAATTTCTATAATATCCCCATTTTGTTACCTCTGATTCTCCATGTCTAGTGAAAATTCCCCATACTTGGCATCACTTATACAGAGAATGTTGGCTCAAAATTAATGATTGAATGGCAGTCCATAAAGAGGGTTACTGAGTTGACTTGCCCTCCCCCCTACCACTCATCCACTCTACCCATACCCCCTCCCTCAAACCCCTGTTCCTACCCCCCCTAACACCATACCCCCATCCCTCTCCCCTACCCTCCCCTTTGATTATCGTATAATGACGTCATGATTTGGTGGAGAATGTAGTTCACGTTTTGGTTAATAATTCATTTATTATTAACTATATTGAATTAATTATTATATAATTAAATTCCCCGTAATTTTCCCTACATTTTGATATACTAATTTCTAAAATTATGCAATTAATTAACGAAATTAGCAAACATTCTCTATTTATAATTTCCAACCGTGACTAATTGGTACATTGCAGCACCTTGAGTCCTCCAAGGTATCTCAGGCAACACAACTTAATGCAGGAATAATGCAGTTTGGAACAATTAGTTTGCTCCCCAATTTCCCTATGGATATCTGGGTTCCATTATAGTACTTTAATTCCTCCAAAGTATGTCAGTAAAGAGAATTAATTAATAAAGATAATGGTATCAATTCTGTTGTATGGAATAGTTTGGAGGAATCAGATTGGTCCAGTATTACCACAACCAACACCACAGCTTCGAATGAATCAACTTGGTGAACCATTCTAAAGGGGGTATAGGGGGTATTGGATGGTGTAGGGAGGAGGTAAAGAGGGGGGGGGTGTATTAGGGGGGTATGGGTGGTCTATGAATGGCTGCCCAAGCTGATTCATTCGATATGATTCACTCATTCGAAACTGGTTCATTCGAAGGGACCACCCCTACCCCCATAACATACTACCCTTTTATACACCCCCCCTTCCCTACACCTCTTCTACCCCCCCCCCCCTTCCCTACACCCTCATTAGAATGACTCACCAAGTTGATTCATTCGAAGTTGATTCATTCGAAGCTGTGGTGTTGGTCGTGGTAATACTGGACCAATTTAATTCACCCAAACTATTCCATACAACAGGATTGATATCATTATATTTATTAATTAATTCTCTTTCCTGACATACTTTGGAGGAATTAAAGTACTATATAGGAACCCAGATTTTCATAGTGTAATTGTGAAGCAAACTGATTCCCCCAAATTGTATTATTTCTGCATTAAGTTCTGTTTCCTGAGATACCTTGGAGGACTCAAGGTGCTGCAATGTACCAATTAGTCACGGTTGGAAATTATAAATAGAAAATATTCGCTAATTTTGTTAATTACTTACATAAATTAAGAAGTTATTATATCAAAATGTAGGGGAAATTACGGGGAATTTAAAGATATAATAATTAATTCAAAATAATTAATAATTAATGAATTATGAGCCAAAACGTGAACTACATTCTCCACCAAATCATGACGTCATTATACGATAATCAAAGGGGAGGGTAGGGGAGAGGGATGGGGGTATGGTGTTAGGGGGGGTAGGAACAGGGGTTTGAGGGAGGGGGTATGGGTAGAGTGGATGAGTGGTAGGGGGGAGGGCAAGTCAACTCAGTAACCCTCTTTATGGACTGCCATTCAATCATTAATTTTGAGCCAACATTCTCTGTATAAGTGATGCCAAGTATGGGGAATTTTCACTAGACATGGAGAATCAGAGGTAACAAAATGGGGATATTATAGAAATTTCATCAAGAAGACATAGCAACATTGCTTTCTCTCTCTCTCTCTTTGTAATGACGTCATAATATGGTTTGGATGAATCAGTTTGCTCTAAAATTACCCTGGAGAGTTCTGAGATCCTTTGTAGTAAGTTTGGAGTACATTGATTCCACCAAAGTATTTCAAGAAACAGGAACAATTAATAAATATAATAATGGTAATGACTCTGTTGCCTGGAATAGTTTGGAGGAATCAAGTTGCTCCAATATGGCCACCAAACCCATTTATTTCATGGGATAATTAATAGGTATTTATAAAAAAAAAATTACTAAGGAAATTGAAACACATCATTATTATTTATTTATTTATTATTATTATTATTAGTATTGGACAGCAAGCATGGAGGAAGGAGAGATAGAAAATACGAAAGTGGGAAGGAGAGAGAGAGGGAGGGAGAGAATACGAAGATAAGAAGGGAGAGAGAGAGAGAGGAAATAGAAGGAAAGAAGGGACAATAAATACTTATCTATTTCTATATATTAATTTATTTACCTTTATTGCTTTTTCTTTCAACTTTAATTGATATTTTTTATAATTATTCTAAACTGAATTATTTATTGTTGTATAATTATATTTTCTGACACCTTATTTAATTATTGATAAATATTAAACCCAATTATTTCATAGAATAATTAATATATATTTATATATATCTTATTTACTAAGGAAATTGAAACATATTATTTATATATTTACTTATTATTATTGGATAGCAATCACGAAGGAGAGAGAGAGAGAGAGAGAGAGAGAGAGAGAGAGAGAGAGAGAGAGAGACCATTTAGAAGGAAAGGAGGGACAACAAACACAAATCTGTTTTTATATCATTATTTTTTTATTCATATTGTGTTTTTTTTTCTAAAATTTGATGTATATTTTTCTTACACACACACGCACAAATACAGTCTCTCTCTCTCTAACACACACAAACATTTCTCACACACACACATCAATCTCGCTCACACATAAATGCATTCCTATTTCTCTCTCACAAACACACAGTCTCTCTATTTCTTTCAAACACACACACACACATATAAGACAAAAAACATACAAATATATCATGTTTCAGTAGACTTCAGTAGGCTTGAGACCACTTCTGGAGGCTTCAGCAGGCTTCTGAAGGATTCACTAGGCTTCTGGAGGCTTCGGCACGATTCTGAAAAATTTAATAGTATTTAAAAAAAATATTTATATGTAAAAGTGAAAGAGTTTAAAATAATAATAATAATAATAATAATAATAATAATAATAATAATAATAATAATAATAATACTAATAATACTAATAATACTAATAATACGAATAATAATAATAATAATAGTTCTCATGTGGTAAATTAAATACGTTGTTAGAATACAAACTGGTTCAGAATACAACTATCTGGTCATATTAACATTATTAATTAAGGGGGTGATTCACTTTTGTTACATTGGAGTGCCTTCATTCCTCCAAAGTATGCCAGGAAACAGAACCAGATGAGCAAAAATAATGGTGTTCTGTTGCTTGGAATAGTTTGGAGGATTCAGTTGCTCCAGATTTACCAACACAAAATTTCCCCTTTAAGTACAGGAGATGGATGTGAATTTATGTTGCCGGCTGTACCTCTCTCTCTCTCTCTCTCTCTCTCTCTCTCTCTCTCTCTCTCTCTCTCTCCTACACATTCTCACGCAAGGATACTCATAATCTCTCTCTCTCTCTCTCTTTCTCTCTCTCTCTCTCTCTCTCTCTCTCTCTCTCTCAGCTTTTAACGTGAATACCAAGCAACACAGAATGTAACTAAATACCAGACGAACTGAAGGGGATAATAGTATAAGTTCACTACATAATAATAATAATAATAATAATAATATCTCATAACATAATATACCTCCCCCAATAAAGTCTAAAAATACATACACACAGCATCTCACTCCCACACTCACTCATTCACTCACTCATTCACTCACTCACTCACTCATTCACTCACTCACTCACTCACTATAATAGCAGCAGTGTAATAAGGGGATAGATAGTATAGGTTTGTTACATTGGAGTGCCTTGATCCCTCCTAATTATGCCAGGAAACAGACCCAGAAAAAAATAATAATGGTATCCTGTTGCCTGGAATAGTTCGTGGAGAAATCAATTTGCTCCAGATTTACCACCCAAACCAAAAAGTGTTATATATAATAATAATATACATATACCTCCTTAAGGGGGTGCAGGAATAAGGGGACTGGCTTGGGGGGGTGAGGGAATAGGGGATAAGACGTTTGGATTGGGTACAAAGCCTGTCCCCTATTCCCACACACCCCTAACCCCCTCCATCAAGCCTGTCCCCCTACTCCCCCCCCCCTGACCCCCCCAAGACCACCCGCACCCTCCTAACCCCCCCCCCAAGCCTGTCCCCCTATTCCCACACCCCCTCAAGGACCCCGTGAGTGATAATTATAGTCATGAAGCTCCACTGTCTCATCTGATGCGACACTCAATAATATCGGGGCTTCGCAAAAGTCTCGGTTGAAGTATTACCATAAAAAAAAAAAAAAAAAAAAATGAAGAAAGAGCAATTACAATACTTTACGATGCAATGAATTATAAAAACAAAAACAAACCAACAATACTTGAGTTGTTATGGAATCGATATGCTGTTGTTTTACTTGTAGGGAAACTGTTATCACCCCTGCCTATCTCTCTGTACCATCCTTTCTTCCTTCCATTCCTCCTTTCATTCTTCCTTTCTTCTATTTTTCCTTCCTTCATTTCATCCATCCATCCATCCATCCATCCTTCCTACCTTCCCTTTTTCCTTCCTTCCTTTCTTCCTTCCTTACATCCTTACATCCATCCATCCATCCATCCATCCATCCATCCATCCTTCCTTCCTTCCTTCCTTCCCTTCTTCCTTCCTTCCTTCCTTCCTTCCTTCCTTCCTTCCTTCCTTCCTTCCTTCCTTCCTTCCTTCCTTCCTTCCTTCCTTCCTTCCTTCCTTCCTTCCTTCCTTCTCCAACAAAGACGGGATGAAAATTGTGTCCGCGTTTGGTTTCCGATTTATGCAAATTGGTTTTCTTATTCTTGTATTTTCTTTTTTTTCCATTTCTTTTTCAATCGTGAAGGAGGTTGGCTGAAGGAGGAGGAAGAGACAAGGATGGAAAGAGAGAGAAGGAGTGTGTGTGTGTGTGTGTGTGTGAGGGTGGGGGTGGGGGGCGGAAAAAGAGGAGTGGAATGAGAGGAAAGGAGTAGGGAAGGAGTATAGGGAATGTGGAAGAGGTAAAAGAAAAGGAACTCATGGAGGGAAACAAGAAGGAAAGATGTAGGGAAGGAGGGAGGAAAAAGAGAGGGAAGAGAGAAAGAAGGAAAATATTAGAGAGGAAGGAGAGAAACTGGAAGAAGGAAGAAGGAAAGGAGTAAAGAGGGAAGAGAGAAACTGGAAGAAGAGAAAAGGAAGAAAGAAAGGAGTAGAGAGAGAAGAGAAAAACTGGAAAAGGGAAGAAGGAAAGGAGTAGAGAGAAAAGAGAAAAACTGGAAAAAGG
>JAWZYT010006253.1:12500-110000 GCA_034508575.1 Petrolisthes manimaculis | reverse complement strand
TCAGCCAGACACCGCCCATTTCTCACGGCCGCCTTGGCTTTACTGCTGCTCCCGGGCCCACCCTATCAGCGGCGCGGCGCACGTCTCCCGCCCTCCACCACCAGCGCACGCGCAGCCCCTGCCACCCTTCCCTGCCACCCTTCCTGACGCCCTCCAGCCCTGCCCCTGTCACAGCCCCTGCCACACACACACCTACTAGTCTTTATAAAGCCTGACCATCTGACCACCTAACCTGCCTCACTGTGTTATAGTCCCTATATACCCTGTCACTGTCACTCACCCCTGCCACACTCACCCTGTCATATATCATCCCAGGGCCTGTCTCCCCTAGCTCCCTTCACCCTGCAAATCATCACATCCTCCACGTCCCAGATGATGGTAGTGTGATATCACTCATATCTCACATCAACCACTCACTCTACCTACCTACCTATACCTACCATACACACCCATCTTATCTAAATGTTATACCCCCTATACTACCATACCATTACCCTCACTCCCTCTGCCAACACCACCATACTATTATACCACTGCCCTCACTCCCTGCCAACACCACCACCACCTTTATCCCCTGCCACCATCCCCCTCCATTCCCCCTACCCATGCCACCATCCCCACCATGCTTCCACCACTCCACCATTCCCCCCAACCCCTGCCACCACCACTCCACCTTTACTCTAACCCCTGCCACCATTACCAACCCCTACCACTACCACCAACACCACCACCATCAACCAACCCTACCTCCACTACCACTACCACCCACCCGTACCACCACTACCACTACCACCACCATCTAATCTCTACCACACTATTTTCTTTTGTCAAGTCAGGTCACCCCTTTTATTTAGTTAGATCATTGTCTTGGAATCGTCTGATATTGTTCATTTCCTTACACAGTACACCTATAGAGGCTGATGAGTTCGAATGCAGGTTGGCCCGTGTGTGGTGCCTACTGTTCGTCTCTGGTCAGGGATTAAGTATCACGAGTGTACTGGGTGGGGGGGGGGAGTAGGGGAAATGAGCAATACCAGGCGATTCGAAGCTTTTTACTCCTTGCACTCTGGTCAGAAATTATGTATCACGAGTGTACAGCCATGGTAGTTAGTGGTAGACCAAGGTCCAGGGAGTGTTGGTGAGCAACTAAACAGAGTTCGAACAAGTTAATTTTCCAAACTATTTTCAACGTTGAGAGAGGTTTAGAAGACTCACTTGTTCGAACTCTGTTCAGTTGCTCTCCAACACTCCTTGGTCCCTGGTCCACCACCATCACCCATGGCTATACCATAAGCGGGTCATTTTATCATTATTAATATCCCAGTCAGGCAGTTCATCTTTTTTGTCCAGCGAGTTTATTTATTTTGTTCAGTTTGTTCATCTGTTTTCGTCACCATGAATAATCAATAAAAATGTTGCTAATATTATTTCTCCAGAGTAAATTGGTGTTATTTATATACTTACTAGAACTAGACCCTCAATCCATCCTTACTTATGAGAAAGAAAACAAGAGTCCAAATAATACTTACTCACTTGTTGGTTATTATTAAAGAAGTAGTGAATGTGTTCTTGGCTAGGGCCGTGCAGTGTTACCACATCCGGCAAGGTCCAGGGAATTTGCCCCGGTCACTTAAATTATAATAGTTTACACCGGTTATATCCAGGTAGTTTGCCCAGCTTAGGCCCCGATAGTCTGCTGTGGTCTACGTTAGGTTAGGTCAGACTAATTTCCAAATTATGTTTATAAAATGGGGCATATCTCGAAAACTACGAGAGAAACACCAAAGATGAAAAGTGTCAAGATTTACCCAAGAGAGTAGGCTATATGCGTCACAAGTATCATTTCACCAATCTTAGCATTATCATAACTACTCACTCAGCCATATGTCTCTGCCAATGCCTGCCAGGATATTAAAATTATCATTATTAATCAAAACACGAATATCACACGTCTTGTTTCCCACACCTCTTATTAGATTCTTAAACTTTTCTAAGTCTGTGGTATTACTCAGTATCCGTTTTCTGTGAGACTTTTAATATTCTCAAGCTCATCCCTTTACAAAACTTCACATCATATGCCACATGCTCTAAATCAATTACCTTAAGTTAAACCTCATACATTTTATACACTTTCTCCCATCAGACTGTACAATCGCTAACCAAAGTTTCGCACACCCCTTGGCTGACAGGAAGGTGAAGCCAGTGTTAAAGATATACTGAACAATCGGACAAACAGGTGTATCGAGTTGGTAACGAGACAGTGTGAGCTTTATTTTCGATTACATGCAGTTTGTTGTTTGTGAAAATGAACCTTACACTGTTTCTTTACCAACTCGATACACCAGTTTGTCCGATCGTTCAGATTATCTTTAACACTATCTTCGCCTTCCTATCAGCCAAGGGTGGTGTGAAACTTTGGTTCGCGACTGTACACTTGCAATCCAAAATATATATCCCTCAGGCTTGCTTCTAATAGCCCAGATCGAGTATTAATTAAGCGAACCCAAGCAAATTAATATGAAACAGGATAAGCGTTGTAATTGATTCACTACTATGTTAAATGATTCGAAACTTCAACAAGACCTGGATACAAATTTTGGATTGCGAGTGTACAGAGCAGCTAAGGAAATGTAGGGAAAGTCAAGGTAAAAGGAAAAGTAAGGTAGTTTCACATCGAAGGGGGGTGAAGCGAAAATGTGTCTGCTCTGCCCATGACGTCACAGATTATCCAGACTGTAGGTTCAGGGTTGATGTGAAGCTCAGTCAACACCACTGAGATATCTCGGTTGTGTTGGCTCAAGTCTCATACACTCACGTGCCCTACTAGTGTACCGAGCTCCGTTTTATATTATCACTGACATCACAGGATCTGCGTGTAGGGGTAAGGGTGAGGGTATGTAAGTACAGTACCTCTCTTTCTTTTTACCTTGGGGAAAGTATTATTCTGTTGTTGTTTATCTCTGGTAACGAGTGAATTTAACCTGATTGTAAACACTTGTCCAGTAATATAAAGCCCCGTACACACGATCAATCACATACCGAGCTTATGGGCCATTAATCAAGAACATTCGTGGTGTATACGATGGCGTGGTAACGGTGCGATGATGGCTCTATTGTTTGTCTATGGAGCCGTCGTACTGTTACCACACTATCGTATACATCACAAAGGTTCTTGAATACGGCGCCATGTCTCGTTACTTTAGAATGTTACCAGATGAATTAGTTCGTGCAAGATCAAGAGAGAGCTCTTTTTATCTTGAGTTCGTGATCAGCTCGACACTTATAATATCGTATTTACCATCCACTTACCAAACTTATGTATTGGGCCTCTGGTTTGTGTTTGTCAGCCGGGCAGCATAATATAGAAACACTCTAACCCAGTACATGCACGAGCTCGACTAGGTTAGGTCAGGTTAGACTATAGGTTTTGTAATGTCATTCATGTGGATGGGTCGGGGGCCTATTGATTAATCACATATCCTGGACATTCAACCAGTCCCTTCATGTGCTAAGAAGTGTTTCTCGTACTGTACGTCTCCATGACTTTTCCATCTCGACAAATATTCGTCGCTAGCAAATACACCTATCCATTAATTATCCACTAAAGGGCATCACATCTCACTACACAGGGTTATAAAGCAATGACATCTTTCCACTCATTCACTGGTTGAGGGTAACATGGCTGAAACGATGGGTTGTCACTGCAGTGAGGGAACTTGTAAAGTGAATATCAAAGCACAGCCACTAGACTGAGAAACCATTAATTATGTCACTCTACTGAACGATAATGAGGTTTGTGCACAATTGTTTACCCCAATAAACACTGAGGTTTGTAATTGTGAAAGGACACACAACATACACAAGTACTGTACTGTACAATGAATGGAATGAGGGAAGTCAACACTGGAAGCTACATGTAGCCTAGGCCAAGATATATTCTTTCTTTGAGTCTAGCATATATCAAGTATGAAGCCTGGCTGGTTAGATGAAAGAGAACTATTATATATTTTAAGATTATATGGCAGGGAAATGCAGTCAAACTAGGTCATCACTGACGATGTACTGTAGTCCTGCCAAGGTAACAGGATGCAATATCTCTACCCTCTTTATATGGAGAAACGAGTTACGTAAATTATAAACACTACTCATTCCAAACCAACTTCCAGCAACCTATTCACATATTATGGGATAAATTAATTGACAGAGCGATATTTGCCGGTGCCATTTATACCTCACTGAATATATTGATGCCCTGAATAAAATTGGTAATCTTTCAAAAGTGAAAAAGTCGTATACTCACAGTATACCTTGAAAATTATTTTTTAAAAATGCTTTACTGTGTCTACCTATATCTAGAATTATTAGCCAACACCAAAATCAAGCCAAAGTACTGTTCTTATACCTGTGTGCACTGGGTGAGCCAATCCTGTATAAAGCCATGGAAAGAAAATATTTCTCGACTAAATAAGTAACTCGCTGACAACTGCATTCATTTTAAGTACGAGTGACCAGAACAACTATCACTACTTGTTTTAATAAACTCTAGTATTTCTCATCTAATATGTATATAATTTTCCTTTGTATGACCCCGTCCACTCAAATACAGTCATGCGACTATACTACAGAGACAAAGGCAGTCACCAAGCAAATTTCTTGCTTTTGTCTACAGAAATTGTATGTTAGTGTGGATGGGGCTTGACTGACTGAAAATTCACAGCTGTCAACATGTATTATCTTAATTGGTAAAACCCAAGACTGGAGTTTCAACCAATCCCATTTTAGCTGTAGATATACACTAAAATAAAAATAAATCGGAAATAGTGGATGGTCAAAAGAATAAAAGATAAGGATACCAAAACGTGTTAAGGACATAAAACACCTTTTCACCATTATTTGTGTAAACTTTTTTTAGTACTTCCAAACAGCACAGTATTCCATTTTGCTTAAACATTTTTATCTCAAAATTAATTAATAATAAAGTTAACTTTCACCAGACAAGCAGCAAAGCTTACAACATTCAGTTACTTAAATTTTGTTTACAATAGCTTTACTAGATTTCAGGCAGTTGAACACTCAGTAATATCTTTACTATAACTAATGAAGCAGGAGTTCCAAATGACAATTTAAAGCCTCTTGTAAAACAAACAGTCACAGTTACGTCTGTTACAACACAAACACTGGATTTAAATAATTTAAAAACAATTCAGTACTGTATCCAGTCCTCTTATAAACTAAATTTCTGGATGTATAGTTCTCATTCGTGAATTTCTTGATTTTCCAGTGGACTGCATACAGCACATGTATTTTTCAAAAGGCTCTCATTACCAACTTCTTGAAGATTTAACAACTCCCCTCCATCAGTTACTTGCATGATAAACAGTATTGTACTTAAAACATACAAAAATATTTAACTTGTGTATTGCAATCAGTGTTGTCTGGATATAGAGTACATTACACTACACTATCAATTAACACCTCACTGGAATGTTTCTTTACCCACAGCAAAAAGGCAGGTTTCCATAAACGGTAATACTTGCACTATAGCATGCTCTCTGAACCCTGAAATGTAAGACACCTAGAGTACATAGTCAACTTTCATTAAAAAATGTCACTTATGAGGTTTACACTATGGAATGCTTTCTGGACAGTCTTGTGTCAAAGCAACAATGAAGTTATGCAGTGCACATCTTCAAAAAGCAATAATGGTTTAACAAGGTGTTCTAAACACTGAACCATAAAATAATTATATTATACTTTTAAATAACGAGAAAATTGTGTTTGGTAAAATTCAATAACTTAATGCTCAAATAGGAACTACTGTAGTCAGAACTTAACCACTCATACCCACAAAGACTGTATTACTTGACACCGAAACTCAAAGGATCAACAACTCTGAACATTACCATGTGTGTATCCCAATTTTTGACAGCCTACAATGGCCAAAATGAAAAACAAAATGAAAAAATGAAGTTATTAAATACAACTAAAAGGTACAAATTAATACTTCTGTTGCCCAACTTGGGCTGAACATAGCTACTATTGTTGTACCTATCAGCCTGTCTTAACTGTTTGTGTTCTAGTGGAGGTGTACAATTGGTTTTGATTGAAAGTATAGCCTGCATCCTCTACTAGATTATTAATGCCTGCTTGTTGTTATCTTATGACAGTCTTCATCTGGATTACCCCTTGGGCAGTCCACAATTTAACATTTTCTTGAGTACCTTTAGTTTAAAATCTCAAGTACCTAGTCTTTTAGTTACTACTGTGGGCAGTGGGCAGATGTCTCGCGTGTGCGCTCTACAGTAATCTTATTCTCTTGGGCAGTCTATATTTGGACAATCTCCTTAGCAGCCTTGACAACACAGGAAGCTGAGATACCAAACATGTCAAGCAGCTCGTCACATTTGCCTGAGCGGGGCACTCTGGGAACAGCCAGCTGCTTCACAATGATATCCCGCTCCATTGCCACTGCAGACATCACTGCCTCGCCAATACCACCTGCATCAAACACAGTAATTAGAGGTTATATCTTATCAAGTTTCATAGAATTGTATTACACTTTACTGTCTCAACTACACTACACTCAATACCAAATACTTTCTCACTCATACCACATCTCTCATACACTCATTACTTTCTCCAACCCACCTGGTAAGACCTCATGATCCTCTCCGGTAATTTATTTCCACTGCACCTATTCTAGACTGGTGAGCCCTACTCCATGTTCATGTCTCCAATTCATATGTCGGTGCTGGCAAGATTATACTATTCTCAGTCCCCTTTTCACTTCCATACTCACACTTCTACCTTTCATGATATTCCCCAGTGATCCTGTGACCTGTCTACTCCTCACTGCTCTTTCCCTAATTTCTCTTTTCATATTCCCATGTTTACACAACTGTTCCCAGGTACTTAAACTCCCTAACCACCTCCATCTCACCCCCTTGAGTGATCTCACATTTAGTCCCAGTTGGCACTCCCACTCATGACTCAAATAGGGTCAAGCAAAGTCATATCACTTCAGTTTCTGCCCTCTCAAATACAGTCGCCTTACTTTAAGCAACATTTTAGTTGATACTTGTAAATTCTGCATCAGCTGGCAAGACCAATAGGTTACATACTATTCTATTCAAATGTAATATTGTAATAAAAAGTAGCTCAGTTCATAAATACCTTCAGGGTAATGATCCTCCACAACAATGATGCGGCCTCCACATTCCTTGGCATTGGAAATTATTGCATTCTTGTCGATGGGCTTAATAGTGAAAAGGTCCATGATTCGCACATTAATTCCATCCTGCTTAAGTTGATCTGCTGCAGTCTGAGCCTCTCGTAGTGTAATGGCAGCACCAATCACTAGCACTTTGTCACTACCAGATGACTTTACCACGTGGGCCTTCCCAAGCTGCAATACAACACTCAATGAAGGACCATATTTGTTTGTTCTTATTTCCTCCCTTTACATGTGCAATGGACAGCCAATGTGATCATGAACAATTTAAAGTAGAAAGGTAGAAGTACTGTAATGCATGGAGTGCTCAGCTTAATATAAAATGACTTCACTAAAGAAAGTGAGTAAAAGAAGAGTGGATGAGTAGTTTGGCAGGAAACTGAGTGAGAAGTTTAGAGAAAAGAAGAAACAATTGTGAAGGAGGTGAAAAGAGAAAGAGGAGAATTAAGGACTGGTAGTATGAGAATGAAGAAAGGATAGAGCCGCTGTGAGTAGAAGTGAAAGAAGTGTGGAAGAGGCATTTTGATGGTTTGATGAATTAGGGAACAGGAGAGGAGGTGGTGGTGACGTGCATGGAGATAGAGGCAGGTGGTAGACGACAGGGTGTACAGGGAGAATTAGGAAGGGAAGAGGTTAGGAAAGCAATAAGAAAGTTGAAGATGAGAAAGGCCCCGGGGGTGGATGGGATAACAGCTGAAATGTTAATGTGTGGGGGGAGATAGTGGTAGAGTGGATGTTGCTTATATCGGTTATATGCACATTGGCTTGGAGGTATGGAGAGGTGCCAGAGGATTGGAGGAGAGCCATACTTGTGCCTCTGTATAAGGGAAAGGGGAGTAAGGATGAGTGTGGTAGCTATAGGGGAATAAGCCTTCTTAGTGAAAGACTGATTAAAGTTACATAATAAAGTTAGTGAGGAGCAGTCAGTCTTCAGAGAGGGTAAGCCTATAGGATGTGTGGATCAGATATTTGCAGTAGATAGTCGACAGTAATTCTCCCCTGTCCCAGGCTTACACAAAGCTGTTATAACCAACATGTTACACAGAAAGAAATATTTAAATTAGTTTCATCTACTGTTAATCTCTTGTGATTAAAATACTAAAAGATATACATATGGCACAGTTTTGCTTTAAACCCACTGTATATACGTAATAAGCGAGTGCTACTATACTCCCATATTGAAGGGATCAAAACCTTTTTCCAAATCAAAGGCACTATGACTAAAGTTTAGCTCGGAAAGTTTTGTTGTAAATGGCAGATGGCAGGAAGAGTCAAGGGCCTGCCACAGAACTTCCCTCCAACATTTGATCATTATACAGTAAATCTCACCTCAAACTTATGATTATTGTCATAAATGACAGCAGTGCCAGGACGAGAGGTACGGATGAAGCAGATCCCGGGGGTGTTTGCAGCCAGCTCACAGGCGCGTTCCGTGGACACCGCATCAGAGGGGTAGAAAACAGTGGCCGTAGGGATGCTGCGAAACATGGCAATGTCCTCCAGTGCCATCTGGCTGGGACCGTCCTCACCAATGCTCACTCCAGCATGTGAACCCACACAGTTCAAATTTGTCTGCAGGATACAGAGGCAATTATATCTGGTACCTACAACTCTATACTAAATTTTTCTAGTTGGAAAGAAATGCCAAAATCAATGGTTTATCATTATTTCAGGATTTTTAAATAAAAATATTGGCCTCACCTGAGAGATGGCACCCATACGCAGCTGATCAAAGGCACGGGTGAAGAAGGCAGCGAAGGTGGAGACAAATGCCACGGTGCGGTCTCTGCAGGCTACACCGATGCCCACACCCACCAGGTTTTGCTCAGCAATGAAACACTCAATATATCTGTGGGAGGAAAATTATGTAACTTTTGGATGATGGTACAATACCTTAAAAAAGGATTGGCCTTTTTTCGGCAAACAATTTAAAAAATGAGTGATATGATCTGAAATATGCCCCGAGACACGAGTGACCCACAAATTACAATTTCGAAACTATCTACCTTCTGAGTGCATATAATCTTTTAAGGTACAGGTATTGTACAGTCAGCAGTAAAGAGATTTTTGCACTAACTTCTACCAACCCCTTATACCAGCTCACAATTACGTGGACCTCCATATTTATCAACAGACAAAGCAGGCAAATAGTATGTTAGATTGTCACTGTACTGTGGAGATAGGTGGTTTTCCCAAATCTTCAGAAATTCCCTATAACAAAACAGCCCCTCACCTCTTTGGATCAGCCTTCAGCATAGCATTGGAGAAGGTGGAGTTCTTTGTGTCACCGTCAAGAGCCACCACGCGGGGATTGCTTGCTGCCAGCTTAGCCAGTGCTGTGCCATAAGCCTGTCTGGTTGCCACTTTGCTGCCTGACTCATTAAAAGGGTCGAGGTTGTAGGTTTTAGCCAATGCACACACTACATAATGTTAATTCTTACTACATCAATACATTAGTCTTCAACATGAAACTAACACACACCATGCAAAGTTAATATTCATCATTTCAAAACAAACTTCTTTCCAATACAGTAGTCTTCAACAGTCCAGCAACATACTATATTTTTAGAGGTTATTCACCAGCTTGAACACAAAGATTTGTTGGTAAATTAAGATGATGGAAGATCATTTCTTTCACATACTGTACTATGTATAAGTAAAAAATACACTATGTAATCTTATTGAACCTAGATGTTTTATGACAAAAATACAATTCCAATATTTCTATGGAAATTAAGTACAAAAGTAGCAAAATTAAGTACAGTATAGTACTGTAATTACCTTACATAGGCAATCAGGAAACCAAATCAAACAAGAAGTGTATGAAAGCAAAGAAAGTGTCAATACAGTATAAGCAGAAGTATATATTAATAAAGAAAACCCTGAAGTGAATGCATGCCACTGCCAAGTTGACCTCACCCTTCTCATAGTTGGGAGTTGCCAGTTTGATGCCAGAGATGTCCACCTCCGGGGCATCTGAATGAAGGGGTTTCTGAGGCACCAGGTTATTGGGGCCGGCATTCTTGATCTGTGACTGCACATGGGCAATCACCTCCTCTGCCTTTCCTCCTAAGGGCTTGCCGTGCCAGTTCTCCTCGTCCTCGATGGCAGGGAAGCCTCGGCCTTTGTAAGTCTTGGCCAGGATGGCAGTGGGCTTATCCTTTGTCTGAGCAGCTTCATGGAAGGCCTGATGTATACAGTACATAGTTAAAATGAAACCTTTGCTTTTTCTCAGCCAAGTTAAGAAAAATAATCCTCTAGTGCCAGGAAACAAAGGCCATGTGGCACAAAATCAATGACATGAAAAAATACAAATAAAATACCTCATTAATGTAATGGTACTGAAATAGTGACAATATGAATGAGTGAAACAGGTAACTCGATCCTTTCATGCACCTCTACTAATTCTATGAGGGTCAGCCCTCGTTTATCCTGTATCCTCCTGTCAATTCTAACATAGGATCCAGCAAATAGAGTAGCAAAACACCAACCTTGCACAAAGCCTCCACATCATGCCCATCCACCACCAGGGCATTGAATCCAAAGCTGGCCAGGCGGGCGCGGTAAACGTCCATTTCGTGCTGGAAGGCTGTGGGTTCTGACTGGCCCAAACGGTTGATGTCAAAGATGGCTACCAGATTGTTAAGTTTCTTGATACCAGCAAAGCTCAGAGCTTCCCAGATGCTGCCCTCTGCACTCTCTCCATCACCAATCAGGCAGTAGGTCCTGTACAAAAGTAGAATTACAATATTGTCAATCTGTTCTCACTCAAGAGATTGTTTATATCGTACTGCACTCTTTCAAGAGGCTACATCTGTGAGATCTAACTTGTTGGCATCTGATTCATCCAAACTGTCAGATTAAATCACCTTAAAGGCATCAGTAGTCATTATAATTTCTATATAATGCATCACCGTTAATTAATGGTAATTATGAAGAATACAAATTCTATTGGACAACAGCCAATCAGATGAACTACATATTTGCTACTGCATCTTATAGAAGGCTATATGTGGAATATAAAAGAAGCATTATTATGTAACATGAGTGGCATATGTACAATTAAATCTAGACTAGATACCTAATATTATCTACCTTTTAATATTGAAGCTCTAGACCTTGGGATTCATGCCCATAACGTTCCACAAATAAAAGTGTATGTGTTATTACACATGCACTAATCTAATAAACGTGCCATATGAAGCAACAATAACGAGAGGCTGATGATGATGTATAGTATTAAAGTGAAATGGTTGGGAAGAATGTGGGGCAGACAAAAAACAGAGTTGGAAGGATTTGGTCAAAAGGCATTTTGAGAAATTGTGTTAGCTGGAGAGGGTACAACAAGTATTGACCAATGTTGGCTTTGATGTGGTTTATAGCCACCCTATCAGTGATTAAAGTGTCTTTGCATTTGACAAGTGTTGTATTGTTGTACCTACCTGTAAGAAGCCTTGTCATAATATTTTCCAACATAGGCCATGCCACAGGCAACAGACAGCCCCTGACCCAGTGAGCCTGTAGCCACATCGACAAAGTTGAGGCGAGGTGTGGGGTGGCCTTCCAGGTCATTGTCAATCTTGCGCAGATTGAGCAGATCATCCTGGGAGAACAGTCCAGCCTCTGCCCATGCTGCAAGTCACAAATTTATTTTTACAGTATGCTTAAATAACAAATGATATGATACTTTAGGTACTGTACTACTGTTAGGTCTAGTAGTAAAATATGTCCAAAATTACTTATACAGTGGGTAAAACATGGTTGTTAAACCTTGGCAATTACATCCCCTCAGACAAAGTAGACTCTGCAGACTACCAGATTAGAATAACCAGAAAACTGAAGGACTACATGCTGAGTTTATAAGTTGTATGCTGCTCATAAACACCACAAAAATATTCAGTCAATTATTTGATCCTACCAACCTTACAAGATTATAATTTCAGTGAAGATCCAAAATGCAAGTGGTTTCATACAAGCTTACAGTACATGTTGGGAATGACAAGTAAACTAAACATGGAACAAATCTGTCTTATGGTATACCATCATGATTACAAATAATGTTATCAGTGCAAGTTGGTGGCTATTGTTTCTTCCACACTTTCCTACACACCAGCACCAATACAGAACAATGTACTAAGGATGTCTGTTTCATGGTACAGTTTGATCAAATCTGTGACCTTCACACCAATAAAGAAATGTAGACTATGACTATGGAAGCATCCTACCTCCACCCTTTCTAGTTAAACTATGAGCTTTTTACATCTTTTAAGATCATATTTAAGTGCATCCTTCTCACAAATTAACCATCAGTTATAAAAATACAGGTCACCCACTGTTATCTATGGTTTAATCTTAATTTTTTTCAAAAGTGGAAATAAATTGTGTCCAAATCATCAAGGAAAGCCTACTGTACCTGCATAGAGAATGGGTGCAGCATGTCCCTTTGAGAGGATGAAGCGGTCGGAGCTTGCGTCCCGAGGCGCGCTGACCTTATACCTCATGGTGTGGAAGAACAGCACCGACATCATCTCTGCCATGGACGCACATGATGTTGGATGTCTGAAAAAAAATATCAGTGTTACGACAGATATTCTTTCACATTGTTATAAAAATGCTTCATGCACTAAAAGATTATTCTAATACAGTATTTGTAACAAAGGCGAGATTATTTTGACCTCATTGAAGCAGTTCCCAGTTATTGTTTAACACTTCTACAGGATTTGCCCAAGGGGGCCCCGACTTTATTTTCCTAAATATATTACTGTAATCATATTCTATAAGTTTCAAAACATAATTTTTCTACCTTCACACCTGAGTACTGTATAATGAAACTTAACCCAAAATATGCCATGTGCAGTACTGTACTGTACAATGTCACCTAGTTAACACAAAATTGTTCAGTCAACCACCATTACAGAACTCCCCATACCAACCAACCACAACACCTGCCACTGTGGTTACTCTATACAGTTACCAGTGGTGGTGGTTACACCAGAAAGGGTTAACACACTCACCACTAATGAAGTGCACACACACCCACATACATCCTCCTCTAAAGGTGCTACAGCTAAAAAACTTTACAAACTTAATAGCATTTACAATATGTCTGACTAATCCATGGGTGTAGCCTATATTGGTAAATTATGATTGTGTATTGTCCCATAATAAAGTTATACAGCCTATACATAGTTTTGTCTTCTATTAAAATGGATCCAGCAACATTAAGAGTAAAATATGCATAATATATACTGTAGTACAATATAGCCACTCACTTTAAGGTCAATCACAACATCTACCCTTTATGCACTAAGGGAGATATATTTATTACATAATATTTGTAGGACAGCAAGTTATTTGTTTTCATGTTATTAACTACAATGTCCAAATTATAATTAATACCTCTATCTACTATCCTGTACCCTCGTTAATCTTGCAAAGTCTGTTTTCCCACATTCCTATGATGGTAAGCCTATACTATTATGACTTAGTGTTACTACAACCCCTCGTTTCTATCCAGCAAATCACTTCCTCTCCTCCACCTTTGGTTTACACAGCCTGCTGGTGCCTACTGCTTTCACTACATTAACGAAACCACAAAAAGGGAAAAAATACTGCTCAGATAAGGACTGCCAACATACCAGCACCTTCTGCTTAAAACGGTTTCTGGCTGAATATTTTATCGGCCTGTTGTAGTACATTACTGTATACACTGCAAACCTTAACTTTTGTCCTAAAGTCTACAAAGATTAATATACTGTATAATTCTATCAGTGTCAAGAAGTAGTCACAAATTTTAATTATTAATTTTTTACTCGTTTCCTACCATGTTACAAAGGTTCAATATAAGGTTAGATTATTAGGATTTTCTTCATTTAATTATATCTCCATTCTACATTAATAAAAGGAAAAACAAGTGATATACATGGACAAAAACTAGGAAGGCAAAAAACTTTCATCACCTTTCTAGTCATATACCGTACAGTAATTACGACTAAGTGTAAGTTCTCGTCCCCAAATGACAACTTTCCGGTGGTCAAAACATAAAACCATTGATGACTGTTGTGGTAAATGTCAGTCATGCAGGCAAGGTTACGGTATGGTGGGTGGGTGAGTGAGTGGGTGGGTGGATTCAACTGGATGAGTGGGTGGGTGGATTCGAGTGGGTGGGTGGATTCGAGTGGGTGGGTGGATTCGAGTAGGTGGGTGGATTCAACTGGACGGCTGGCTGGCTGACTGTCTCACCCACCACCACCACCACCACCACCACCATTCTGCCTGAACTAGTTTTCACTCTAACCACACCCAAACAATCCACCATGTCTTGCCACACCCACACCCTAGGCCACAACTTTCATTTCTTATCATAAACTTAATAAATAATCTCCACGTATTAATTTTGTTTCATTCATCATTAAAACCTTTCACTATAATTAAGTACTGTATCTATGTTTTGTATATCATTTTTTAAAAATTCATTATTAGCTCCGGCCTATGCCGAGAGCTCTAGGTTTTATCGTAATTATTCTTGTTCTTCTTGGGGCGACCACTTCTTAAAAGTGGTTCAACTGACTCACTGACTCTTCCTCCCATCAATTTTCTTTTACCGATATTGAATCATTTATCCGAGGGGTTCACCCTCAATAAAAAGGGTTCATTTTCAAAATTTCAATATTACCTTATAAATACGAAAATCCAGATAAAACATAATTAATATTTTTGAGACCTTTACATATGGATATTTTATTATTTCACTTGAATCATTAAGAGCCTGAGCTTTTGAAGGGTTTTCCTTCATGTTCTTGTCCAGCTCGGTATCTTACATGCAAACATACACACAAAACCCAAGGATATGAATAAAGGGGGTGCGGGAATACGGGAACAGACTTGGGGGGGGGGGGGTGCGGTAGTAGGGACAAACTTGGGGGGTATGAGGGTGCGGGAGTAGGGACAAACTTGGGGGGTATGAGGGTGCGTGAGAAGGGGACAGACTTGGGGGGTTATGAGGGTGCGGGAGTAGGGGGCCAGGCTTGGAGGGGTGTGGGAGTAGGGGGCCAGGCTTGGGGTTGGGTGGGAATAGATGACAGACTTGGGGTTGTTTTGGGGGGTGCGGAAGTAGGGGGACAGGCTTTCTACCCATCTCAAGCCCTGTCCCCCTATTCCCACACCCCCTTAATTAACACATGCCTATTTTAAGTTGCAACCACAAATAGGGAATAGTTTATTATTAAGAGCACGTAAGTAAGGCCATAAGTAATAAGCTACCTGTTCCGTTTATTAGGTCCCCGCCCCACAGGAGGGTGCGGGAGTAAGGGGACAGGCTTGTGGTGTGGGGGAATAGGGGACAGGCTTGGAGTGGTTTTAGGGGGTGCGGAAGTAGGGGGACAGGTAAGTTTATTATTAAGAGCACGTAAGACAGTAAGGCCATAAGACATAAGTAATAGGCTATCTGTTCCGTTTATTAGGTCTCCGCCCCACAGGATATCCTTTTGTGATTATTCTCCTCGTTAATTACCGTTCAGGCTTATTTCTAATGTATGTACAGTCACAAGCACTAATACGTATCCAGGTGTTATGCTTCGAATACCTAGAGACAGTAAATAAATCCACAATAAGATCTCCATTGGAATAATTACTTCGTTGGTGAATTGGAGGCTGTATACTTATTAGTGCTTGTGATTGGACATTATAATATATTAACTTCTGTCATCAACATCACTGGACACATAAAAAATGCTGCTGGTCCATTGAACTTTTATACCGTGTGGTTTACTTCTGGGGATTATCTTAATTACCAAGGCGTGGAAAACTGTCAATTACCTATCTTCTATCAAGTACTCGAACAAAACTTTTTACAATTTCAGAGATGTTAGAGCCCGAGGACATCCAATACCGACATATTATAATTATTACAACCCTGCGTCCACACAGTTAAGTATCGACTCTTCACCCTGTAATCTATTCCTGGAATCTTGGAAACCCCCCCGAAGTTTTATCACCTGCTGGCTACACCTCTACTTTGTCAAAATTCAAGAGGCAAATAAAGCCGAAATAGACTGAAGATGGTTCGAGTTTTATTTCTGAAGGTGTGGGTAAAAGTTCGATCCCATTGATTCGAATATAGTGCTAAATTTAGAGAAAAGTGCTTGATTACTTTCCTTACGTACCAGTAATTTAGCATTCTAACATTTTCCACTATTATCGTTATGTTGCACGATATCTTAATTACAGTTATCTTCAATTTTGTCATGTTAGTGATAACATTATGGCATATCTAGCTGGCGTGTTAGATAAAATCATCCAAAACGATAGATTCATGTTATTGAATTTTAATCTGCTTCATTAGGATATTCATTTTCCTTCATTCCAAAACCTAATAGCTGTTGTGCAAGCGTTTACTTAATCAATTTATTATCTATTTCTCTTAATTAATAGGATTGGTATACATAAACAGGACAGGCAAGATGCAACGTCTAGTTGAAAAAATAACACTTGTTGAATCCGAATGCCTGTGTGGGTGAGGAGGATGGGGGACATTATTTGGGAATGGGAACAATCATTACGGTTTGTTCTTCCTTTCGAGTGTTGGACTTTATAAACAAGCATTTATTATGACTGCAGTAACTAGCAACTAAATGTATGATTAATTCTTATAAAGTCACTAAAAAATTGAAGTATGTTTAAGGCAACGAAACAATGTTGCCGGCAAATTGGGAGTCCAGAGTTAAATTACCGTAACCCATGAGCGATGCGACACTAGGCTTTCAGTTACTCCAATTTAAAGGTATAATAAATATGGGCTTTACTTAAAGTATACGGTACTATAATTCACGTAACTGTACGAAGATTACTACCTGTGTACGATAAAAATAACAATCACATTCAGGTGTACTGTATGTTAACGTACTTAACATATGGTGGGCAGCAAAACTTGGCTGTATGTCTAATATGTAAATGTAACGAAAGCGTACGTAAAACCTGTATAAAAGTGCAAAGTATCAATGTATAAAAGTATAAGACGGTTTTTCTGAGTGTTAAGGAAATTCTAGTCCAAAAAAATAACGCTGAAGAAAATGGTCAACCGGCAAGTTTCTGGCAATCAAGCACTGAAAAAGAAAAGTTCAGAACCTCACTCCAATACAAAATACAACTATTCCCTGGCTAAAAGTAAGACCAGCAGGGTTGCAAGAAAATATTAAAGTTCCGGCGATGAATACATGTAGACGTAATAAATAAAATACGGTACAAAATAAATAAATTACTATATAGACGTACCCGGATGCAGCAGCTTGGGTACTCGTGATGGACAGTATCCTAAGCTTGTTGGCAATGTCCTGCAGATCCTGAACCTTCACTTCAGCCATGTTATTAGTTCCTGTTTCACTCTTTAACACTTCTCCAGACAACGTACACCCCATGCAAGCCTCGGCAACAATGGACCGCTCGGGGCCCACACGTTTGTATTTATAAGGAGTAGTAGGCAACTCGACTCGAACCACCAGCTACCAACCACAGTCACTTGTAGATTCACTCAAGAGTTTCTTTTTCGAGTTGTCTGCTTCCGTATTATGTTTTATTATTATTATTATTTTTGTCACGGTTTAGCAAGCTCCCGTGTCAGTTTTTTTGTCTCTTTCTTTTCTTATTATCCTGTGGTGTAGCGTTACCCAAGAATTATTGTAGTAACTCTGAATTCATGAAAGGTTCCAGGTACAGTAAGATATACAGTATCATTCAGTATCGCAAACAGTTTTCACAGTTCACGGTTCACAAGATATAATATATAAAGTATAATTATGCCTCCACCACTTACCACATCTCACTAATTACCCTTACTTCACACATCTTTACTACCCACTATTACCCTTATGTCCCACATCTTCACTATACCATTATCCTCACTTCATATATTTTTACTATACATGATACCCCCACTTAACACAACTTTCCTACCCCCAACACATCATCACTACCAACACTTACCACAACACACATCTTCACCACATCACCATTACCCACACTTCACACATCTTCACTACCCAATGGCACGATATAGCCTAAGTTCACGTAATCTCTACAGATCTGTTCTACCTTGCACATCCACACATATTCATCCATAAATCGTCTTGCTAGATTCCAGAGATTCCCTTGAAGACGACTTAGTACAGGAGGCTCTTATTTTCAGACATTATAAAGGGAGGGGAGATGGGGTGAAAAACAGTAAATAATAAAACGCCTAACAGTTGTATAACCTAACCTATGTTGTGGAGCTGTCCACAACATGGCTTAGGTTATACAACTGTTAGACTGTTTTATTATTTATTTTCTCAAGATTACAACATTATTTCAGTGACTCATCTGTTTAAATGCATACAAATTTACATACAACTGTATATAATTATAAGGTATGGTTTAATTAAGTAAATAGCATACCGTACAGGGAACAACAATCTAACCAAATGGAAAGGATTGCTTCGCATCTCATATATGGATATTCGAGACAAACAACGAGTACAAACGGATGGATACAAGAGATTGAAATCGCAGAACCTCCCAACAAGTAACATCCAACCTGAGTCAGCTTTTGTATAGTGTTATGTAAATGTTGTGACATAGTTAAAGAGTTCATTAGCCTAACTAACGGTGATGACGTCATACCTCCGCAATAGCAAGTAGGCCTCTAGTGGAATACTATCTGACTTTCACCACGTTTGTACGGGTCTAGTATAAAGCTATAGACGGGTTAAAGGGAGTGATAAATAATGGATGAATAGAGGTTAGGTCTGTTGTTAGGTTACTGTACCACAAGTCACGCCTAACACCTTCCAATAAAATTACCTAGACAAATTTTGAGAAGTTTTGTCTGTTGGTCTCTGTAATACTGATTCATAAGATTCACTACAAAATGGATCTTCACAATAAAGTAGGGGACAGGTTTGGGGGGGAGGGAGTTTAATTGGTGTGTGTGGGATTGGGGTGGGTATAAAGCCTGTCCCCCTATTCCCGCACTTCCCTAATCCCCTCCAAGCCTGTCCCCCTACTTCCACACACCCCTAAACCCCCCCAAAGCCTGTCCCCTATTCCCGCACCCCCTTTATCGACCCCTGAGTAACGAAACTGCTGAATGAATGAATGCTGACTTTCTTCTTCCGCTGACCTACATGAATTGTTTTGGCGTCACGGCCATTAATTAATATTCTGATAATTATTATTAGAAACCTCCTTCAAAATGTATTCATTCACCTTCAACAATATATTAGTTAATTATCCATTCTTGTCACGCGTTACTGGTCACATTGATGAAACCATCCTTGAACTATAATAATGTTAATATAATGAAGACGCTCAACTATAACTAGCAGGTGATCTAGCTGGTTGTCACACGTATGTACAGTTGGACACATGAATGGGTGGTACAGTCCAAGTGAAAGATGGTCAATTTCTCCCAATATCAAGTTCCTTAGTGCCAAATAGGAGCAATCAGGGGCAGAAGTCAGTATTGAGGATGGTAATAAAAAGCAAGTACCTGATAATAGCGACACTGGTAGTTACTCAAATGGGACATGTATCTTTCACCTGGGCTGTACCACCCATTCATGTGTCCAAGTGTACAGCCACAATCAAATAACCACCGACACTTTCCTACCACAGTAGTAAATATTTTGGTAATAAAGAATAACACGTGTATGATTTTGTTGCACCTAATATTAATAATCGAGGGGGCTGAGTCGACGTAAGGTGTTATATGAAAAGTATACTAACTCCTTAAGAAATTCTCCTACATTAGTGTCCCTGACTTGCTTGAGTCTCGGGTGAATTAATCCAGTTCTTGACCCAGTACAGTATACTGAAAGAATGTGAATGTCAGTCAGTCAGCGGATGTGGAAACTGCACAAACCTATAATAAACCCGTCTGATGAGTAGTGGTGGTGAAGCAATAACAACCTACCTACCTCAGAACCACTCATATTCTTACACAATACAACACAGCACCAGTAGACATGGTCAAGTGATGCATGTATGTATGTAGTATGTAGACATCTAATGAGTTACAACTTACACAATCTTAATAATGCAACCAGGACCCACAGGACATTTGGTAGGTACACCTAAACAAAGTATCGCTCCTAGTGTTATTTTTCTTATAATATTCTACAGAAAGAGCTAAACCTTAAATTGAAACAGAACGTTATGTTACTCTAAATAACCTACTAGTACCATAATTCCTTATAATTAATAACAGCAATAGTGTAATTATAACTATATGTACTGAGTATGGGGAGTAGGCCTACTTACGTTAATTAATTACATTACTTACATTTTGTCTTATTATTAATCATATCAATTGTCACTTTGAATGTACCAAATGCTAAAATATTTACTGCACACGCTTGACTTTAACTGTAACCATTCATCAGTATAGAAGTCATGAATATTTATGCCTTTTAGTTGAAGAATGTAAGTCCCGTTAAATTATAGGCTTTCCACAGCTGGTTTTCAGTGAGGGGCCCCGGAACGAGCATAGACTAGTCCCCTCTGCTGCCACCCACATATTTCCCAAGTGCGGTGGTAGCTAGCTTTGAGGTAACTTTACATGGTGGGGAAAAGTTACCTCAAAGCTGACGTTAGTAATTATATAAAGGTTAGGTAATATTTAAGTTACTTCCGTTAGTTCAGGTTGATATGGGTTGTATAAAACATAACATGAAAACAGGCAAACTGGAGAATGAAAATTATGTTATTGTTCGTAGGGCCTAAATTAAATCTATAAATAATTGCATATAGCACACTTTGTTCATTAATTTTGTTCTTTATCAAACACGAATTTACACAGTATCGTACACTATCACATTCAACAAACATCGTTTTGCGAAATTTTGGCACCACGTCGTTTAGCTCAAATGGTTATAGTTTAGGCTATATATTTTATGATGCATGCACACACTACCGGTATAAAATAACCCAAGATTTCTTCAAGATTATTATCACTCCACTATCATTCATTCAAACCGTACGTGTGTGTGTCCAGTAGTAGCCGTAGCCTACATCCAGCAGACCAGAAAAAATAACACACACACACACACACCACTTGTTACAAAACGAAAAGAAAAAAACCACACACACACATACCACTTGTTAGAAAAGTAAAAAAAATAATACACCCACGTCTCCCTCATGGTCGTGTGCACTTGTCTTAACAAAAACTGAGTCTTGAAGATGTAAGAAGAAGAATTCCATGTCGAGAGAAGAAGACGACACACAGACAGACAGATAGACAGACAGGGAAGGACGGTGAGTACTATTATGAGCTGTTTGTTTCTTTCACTCTGAGACTTTCACTACGACCGTCGCGTGTTTTAGTTGTGGATGGAATGTTCGTTGTGTTGGCAGAAGAGAGTGAGAGAGAGAGGTAGAGAGAGAGAGAGAAAACGGAGACGTATGTGTGTGTGTGTGTGTGGTGGAGTGAGGGGGAAGGAAGGCAAGTAGGCTAGGTGTGTGTGTCAGTGTGTGTGTGTAATTCGTTTATTGATTAGTATTACCGATTCTCAATACTATTATATTTTTTCCTTATACCTCCTACTTTTATTATTGTTATGATTATTTCTGTACCATATATACTTAACGTGTGCTACTATATATAACTACATATTATATTATTACCCACTATTAGGCTACTACTCGTTTTTAACAGCATGTAAATATAGACAGTACGGAATTCCTTTTAATCTTTCTCTCAAATTGCTCAAATCATCAAGCAGTAAAAATATTTCCTACTTTTAGTACCCGGGACTATTATGATTATTTACTATTATTATTTGTTTGTTTGTTTGCTTATAAGAACTTCGAATCAGCCTACAATCGTTTACTACAGTAGGCTACAATACACACCAACCAACCCACCAAACCAAGTCACGGATTGAACTGAAACTCACGCCACCTCTGTCAATCCTTCTTATAACCTCGGTCTGTCTGACTAGCCATTATTACACAACGACCTTACAAAAATAGAAAGCCAATGGGTGTGTGTGTATATGTGTCTGTGTTTGTGTGTCTTGAGGCGGCTCGTGTGTGTGTGTGTGTGTGTGTGTGTGTGCATTGTGAGGAGGCTCGTGTGTGTGTGTGTGTGTGTGTGTTGTGAGGCGGTTCTCTGTGTGTGTGTGTGTGTGTGTGTGTGTGTGTGTGTGTGTGTGTGTGTGCACCGCTAACAATATGTATTTGTGTGTATAATACTGTAATGATATACCGTATGCATAATATGAAGGCCAATGCATGTAACAAGTCATACGAACACATACATACAATACAATACAAGAGAACTTATTATACGAATCATACAATACAAGGAGAACTTATATATATACAAATCATACAATATCATTATGTTCAATATAATAAAAAGTACGTAATATATATATAATAAAATTTGTAAACCATCATTACTAATACATGTTTTTGTATAAGTATATATAAATACGTGGTAATCTAATGTACAGTTGCAGGCACATGTAACAGACACACCTCAAACGGTATTTAAGGGAGTAACCTATTATGGGAAATTGTGTATGTGTGTGTGGGAGAGGCTGAAGTGAGTGAGTATGTGAGTGAAACCGTGAGTGTGTGTGTGACTGAAGTGAGTATGTGAGTGAAACCGTGTGTGAGAGAGAGGCTGCATGTATGGAGTGAAAGAGCACAATGTATAACGTGTATGAGTCATGTATGTATGTATGTGAGTGAAACCGTGTGAGAGTGAGAGAGAGGCTGGTGGTGTGAGTGAGTGAACGTATATGAGTCATGTATGTATGTATGTATGTGAGTGAAACCGTGTGAGAGTGAGAGAGAGAGTGAGAGAGGCTGGTGTGAGTGAGTGAGTGAGCGAGTGCCGTGAAGGGCAAGGCTACAGTTTCACGCACGGCCGGCCAACGAACTCACTCACACTGTTACATCACACACACACACACACACACACACACTAGGGGGACAGGCTTGGGGTGGGTAGAAAGCCTGTCCCCTATTCCCGCTACCCCCTAACACCCCCCCCCCCAAAGCCTGTCTCCCTACTCCCGCACCCCCTACGCCCCCCCAAGCCTGTCCCCTACTCCCGCACCCCCTAACCCCCCCCTAGCCTGTCCCCTACTCCCGCACCCCCAAACTCCCCCAAGCCTGTCCCCTACTCCCGCACCCTCTAAATAAGTCATATATATACCTTATCACTCATTGTGCATGTGTATTTGTGTGTGTGTGGTATATGTGTTTGTGTGTAGGCCTATTTGTGTGTGTGTGAGTATTTGTGTGTGTGACTGTGTGTGTGTGTGTGTGTACAGGTATGTATGTATGTATGTATGTATGTATGTATGTATGTATGTATGTGTGTGTGTTAATAAGAAGTTCATTTTGGGCAAGAAATTTAAAGTTAATAACATAGAGAAATCACATGAGAAACATTGCCTGGCACTCATTAGTTTGTAAGGTAAATATCACTTCAGGAATATAGATAATGAGTGAGGAGAGGAAGTAATTGTTGTTATTTATTAGTCACGTGGAGAAAGCGGCGAAACCTCTATCTACCTTGAGTTCCCTATACACACACACAGACACACACACACATACACACACACACACACACTGGAGTGAAAACAAACTTGCCTACACGTGTATATACAAAACCTACAACCACACACACACACACAAAATGGAGTAAGAATGAAATTGCCTACACGTGTATATATAAAAGACCTATACCTACACACACACACACACACACACACACACACACACACACACACACAATGGAGTAAAATAGAAATTGCCTACACATGTATACAAAAGACATAAAACCACAGTCACACAGCTCAAAACACACACACACACACACACACAAGACACATATACATCTACAGTCACATGCACGAAAAAAAAATCTCCTAACACTCTTTTATATTAATTTTTTGTTCCAGCTTTTCACACACACACACACACACACATAACTCGTAATAATACTAGCACCCAAGGCTATACATATACACGTAATGTAATACACACAAACACTTTCTACACCATCGACCTTGCTTCCCTTAATTCTACAACTCTCAGACATTCCAGTGTTTTAAAGTACCTTGATTCCTCCAAAATATGCCAGGAAACAACCAACCACATCAACAAAAAAAATATTATTATCTATTTTTTAATGTCAACTGCTGCCCAAGACCAATTGAAGACCCCAGTCTATTTATTGGTCTTGCTGCTGCCCAAACTCATGTCATGACTTCCGAACTGGTACACAGCCATGACAGAGGAAGGGAAGTGAGGGTAATTCCAAAATAGGCTACTGTAGTTATGGTACACTTGCCTCCCAAAATCTCGAGACACTACCTGCTAGAGTCCCCCCCCCCCTCCAGCCTGTCCCCCTATTCCCGCACCCCCCCATAACCTGTCAAGGACGTTACAATATAATAATAATAATACTCAGGTAAACAGGTAAACAAACACAACATATCTAAATATACGACGACGAATAATTGCTGTTTGTTGTTGATAATGAGACTAATCTACAACCCAGACACACACATACAACTCCTGTCACAAACAACACACCAGCATCCCTGTTACAATATGTATGTACTGTATTGCACACACACACACATACATACATACTCGTAATAATGTGTTTGTATAATAATGTAGAATACTTGATGGCGAGCATAATATTAATATTATTATACCCTTCAGTTATATATACCAGGAAGCACACCTATATATATCGTATTATTACTCGTGACTGTACACTCGTGATACATAATTTCTGACCAGAGACGAACGGCAGGCACCACACATAGGCCTACACACATACCCAGCATTCGAACTCAGCCTCTATAGGTGTACTGGGTGGGGAAATGAACAATACCAGGCGATTCCAAGCTTACTGCTCCTCATACTCTGGTCAGAAATTATGTATCACGAGTGTACACCAAAGTTGATTCCCTCAGACACCCACAATATAAAAGAATCACTCACATGTTGTTCCTCGAAAGATTAAAAACAATAAAGGATAGATGGATGGTGAAGTGTGTGTTGTCGTTCAAACCACAGTGAATTCAGTCCTATTGTGGCTATCTGAAACAATGAACTTTTGTCCACCATATTAGGCTATACAGAACTTTTGAAATCACAACTAATAAATCACAAAGATCTCAACAAACGTGTAATCACCCAAGGATGAAACTATTTTCTTTACCTCTTTCATTATTTCTTTTCCCATTTTTTTCCTTGAATCTTTTCCTTAGTTTCTTTTCTCTTTTCCTTTTTTTGTTGTGTGTGTGAAGCAAGTGAAAATTCGGACCTTCCTTTTGTCTCTAAAAATCTTAATTAAGTGAAACTGTTATGAAAACCACGATTTTTTTTGTGTGTGGTTAAATAATGGATACGAAAACAGAAAATAATAAGACCTAACTTCATTCAACAGGGGTTACGAAAACAAAAAGAAAAAGAAAAAAAGGAATATCAAAACAGCAAAAATATAATGTCTAATTTCATATAACGAGGATAAATACAAAAAGAATGACGACTAAATTCTCACTAAACAATTCACAGCAACAAACATGAATCAAGGTCAATTGTCATTCTTGTAGACCACGTTCCCTGTCCATAAATATGTTACTTGTTTAATTAATATTAGGTCTGCTTCAATCACCACAGTAGCTCACTTAGCCTAGTAGCTGGTATAGCATAGTAACTGTTACAGACTCCAGTGTTCCCCCACCACACCCCACCTACCCCTCTCAGCCTCTTACCCCACCCCCCTCCCTCTGCTTTCATTTCCCCCTCCCTCTCTTGCTTTCTTTACTCCCTCCCCCTCTTGTACCCCATCCCCTTCCTGCTTTCATTACCCCCACCCTGCTATCATTATCCCCTCCCCCTCATCCCACCCCACTCCCCTCCTGCTTTCGTTTACCCCCTTCTCCATCCCACCCAATCCTTGTTTTCATTACCTCCCTCCTCATATTACCCACTCCCCCATCCCATCCCATCCCTTCACTGCTCACACGTGTTGTTTCCACTTGACTACATAAATTTTGTTTGTTTATTTTCTACATTGAGAAAGGTGAGGAAAGATGCTCGCTTGATATCCTTCCTTAACTGTGAAGTGAGATTTGAGTGAGAAGTGAATTCATGTTCAAATCTCGTTAGGTTAAAGAGAGAGAGAGAGCGTGTGTGTGTGTGTGTTGCTTAGTGTCACTACTAGTTTTTAGTGATGATTTCATTGGACCTCAACAAGGGTATGAAGTCTACTGCAGCCTATGTCCAAGGCAACAACACACACACAGACACACACACACAAACTATTAAATGACAAGTATATATAAAAAAAAATCCTACCCCCTCCACCCGGCTCCCCAATGACTTATCCAAACACAACATAAATACATATCCTTTAAAAGTCCTTGAAGACATATAAATTTTCCCAGTTCCCTCCCTTCTGTTCTGCTGGGCATTCCCTTGTTCACTCACTCCTTCCTGCCTCACGCCACTCACATACACACTAGCTCTTCAGGCAATAAGTTTTCCTAGTATCTTAGAGCCGTTTCCAGATTCGAACAGGCTAATTTTACATCATATCTGAGCTACCACTACTACTACTACTATTACTACAGCCACCACCACCACCACTACTACTACTACTACTACTACTACTACTACTATTACTACTACAACAACTACTAATACTATTACAACAACTACTGCTACTACGACTATTACAACAACTACTACTACTACAACAGCAATATGTCTAGGCATCTCGAACAAATTAAAATTGGACATTATTTTTTGGGCCAACTCGCTTTTGTTTACTTTCGTAGGTGTGTACTCATCTAGCTTTGACTATTTATGAGCAATTTGTGGTTTGTATAACTTGGGTACAAAACAATATACAGTATATCCATCATCTCTCTCTCTATCTCTCTCTCTCTCTCTCTCTCTCTGTGGTAACCTAGACCTCGATACGGGCTTCACCTGCCTTGACGCCTATGTCCACAAAATGCACTAATAAATAATACCGAGAATATGCATAAGCTACCTTAAGGCGATAGTAGTATACTTGGGATGCATTGCAGTGCCTTGATTCCTCCAAAGTAAGCCAGGAAACAGAACCAGCAGATGAGCAGAAGTAATGGTCTTCTGTTGCATGGAATAGTTTGGAGGAATCATTTGCTCCTAAAGATTTACCAACACGAGATGAAATATTATTATTATTATTATTATTATTATTATTATTATTATTATTATTATTATTATTATTATTATTATTATTATTATTATGTATTTAGTTTTATTCACGGCAGAGATGAAGTAAAATCATGTACCGTTGCTGAAGTGGGAAAATATCATACACAATAGTTTCTGAATAAGACAGGCGTAAAAAAAACTTAACATGGCCGGTTGGCATGTGAGCTAACTCACTCTCTCTCTCTCTCTCTCTCTCTCTCTCTCTCTCTCTCCTAGTTCCTTGGTGTAATTAAATATTATCACTGTACTAAGTTGCATACATTACATGGCCAGTGAAAGTGTGCATAGGTAAAGAGAGAAAAATCTACACACACACACACACGTACGGAGAGAGAGAGGGGGGGATTTACACATACACACACACGGAGAGAGAGAGAGAGAGAGAGAGAGAGAGAGAGAGAGAGAGAGAGAGAGAGAGAGAGAGAGAGAGAGAGAGAGAGAGAGAGAGAGAGAGAGAGAGGAAATTTACACACACACACGTAGAGAGAGAGAGAGAGAGAGAGAGAGAGAGAGAGAGAGAGAGAGAGAGAGAGAGAGGAAATGTACACACAGTCACACACACGGAAAAAGAAATTGAAGACAACGGGGCCTTGCAGGTGACGTGAGGGGACAGTCAGTATAGTACGAAGGCATAAGTAAGATAAAAATGATGGTGATGATGAGTGTTGGATAGAAAAGATTGTGTGGTGAGAGTGAGTGTAACAGCAGCGGCAGCCTCGAGGGGAAGACACCACAGAGAGAGAGAGAGAGAGAGAGAGAGAGAGAGAGA
This sequence comes from Petrolisthes manimaculis, assembly GCA_034508575.1. NCBI lineage: Eukaryota > Metazoa > Arthropoda > Malacostraca > Decapoda > Porcellanidae > Petrolisthes > Petrolisthes manimaculis. Next base: position 81,720 of record JAWZYT010006253.1, on the reverse strand, counting down.
GAGAGAGAGAGAGAGAGAGAGAATCATAGGACGGATTTCATGTATGAGAAAGAGAGAGATATTTCATGTTTGTAACCCTCCTATATGATACATCTAGAGTTCTAGACTATTACAGTGGAATACAAAGCAAACAGACAAACAAAATTAAATATCAGTATAATTAAATATCGTAATAAGAGAGCTGAGAATTACAGAAGAAAAATCAATGTGTAATTTGTTAACGTAATAAGACAGCTGAGAATTACTGAAGAAAAATCAATATCTCAGTATAACTTGGTATGGTAAAAAAAAAACTGATAATTACTGAAGAAAAATCAATATATCAGTGTAATTTGATATCGTAAGAGTTGAGAATTACTGAAGAAAAATCAATATACATTATCAGTATAACTTCATTAACTTAGTATCGTAAGAGCTGAGAATTTCTGTAGTATTAGGCCTATCTTCAATAACACCCACCAAATGATAAAATATAAAGGTTATCTCAAAGAGGCCTAACTATATAACTCTTCTACTTTTACGACAAGGGGTATAGGTCTAATTATTATATCACCTTTATCCCATTCAAATATTATAGCACCTCGGTAAAGTTTGACAGGCCCTAAGTAAGATAAGTAGGCTACATCATTTTTTTAATAAAGTAAGATGAGTAGGCTACATCAATTTTTTAATAAAGTAAGATGAGTAGGCTACATCAATTTTTTAATAAAGTATATAAATGATTAGGCTATACGGTAACTATTGTGTAGCCTTTGTTGATCTTTCATAATATTATAAGTTTCATTTCTTGGGCCCCGTTGGTGGAGTGAGAAAGTAAACATCATCACCATCATCACCAAAACACCACCACGTGACGCCGTCCTTGTCACGTCACACACACACACAGTCACGCTACATAGCTAGTATGTCTTGTAAACTTTCTCCCTAGTATGTATGTATGTATGTATGTATGTATGTATGTTATTGTTAGTATGTTCAGTATATTATTATTGTTAAAGTGGTAATTTTTTTTGGTACATTGGAGTGCCTTGATTCCTCCAAAGTATGTTAGAAAACTGGACCAGAAGAGCAATAACAATGGTGTCCTGTTGTTGCTTGGAATAGTTTGGAGGATTCAGTTGCTCCAGATTTACCAACACAAATACTTTCCCCTTAATTAAACCTGCTGGTCCTGTTTCCTGGCATATATATACTTTGGAGGAATCAAGGCACTCCAATGTACCAAAAAAAAGTGTGTAATTGAAGACCCTATGATCGTGTATGTATGAGACTTGTTGGTGGCTTCTGATTCCTCCTGACTATACCACGAAACAAGCTCCTTCAATATAATACTAATGGGTTGGTGTTTCGTGGCAATATTTGAAGGACTAATCTACCTACAATTTTCTGACTATTATCACAGGGTCCCTTAATTAATGGATGATCGTCTGAAAGTGATCACAAAAAAGGTATTACATGTATAGAATAAAATAAATAGGCCTACACGAATACCGGTACCTACATACATTCTATAGAGACAACGGAACTATTGCAACAGAAGAAATATTTTTAGGCATAGTGTAGTGTAGGCCTAAAATATTAACTGTACTACAGACCTTGGTACAGTTGCCTCTAAAAATTTCGAGAATAGCAGGTAGTGTCTCGATATTTTTTGGAGGCGACTGTACTTTACACAGGTTATGACTAGGCCTAAGGGGATGGTATATAATTTTGGTACCTTGGAGTGCCTTGATTCCTCCAAAGTATGCCAGGAAACAGGACCAAGTTTAATTGAGGGGGAAGTTTTTGTGTTGGTAAATCTGGAGCAACTGAATCCTCCAAACTATTCCAAGCAAGAAGACACCATTATTTTTTGTTCATCTAGTTCTGCAGAATGACAACAATAATGGTAGTCTGTTGTTTAGAGAATAATTGTTAAGAGGAATCAGCTGTTGCTCCAAATTTACCAAGACTGAACGTTCATGTTATTTGTTATCATATAGAAAATAGTGTTGGTAAATTTGGAGCAACTGATTCATCCAAAACTATTCCAAGCAACAGGACACCATTAGTTTTGTTACTCTGATCATGTAGCATACTTTCGAGGAATTGAGGCAAGAAACAGTAAGCTTATATACTAGTAAAATAGCAAATATACATACAATAGCAATATACATAGAACAGCAAAACCATTCACTGCTTTGGAATGTAATGCAAACATACAAAAAAAATGCAAACTCTTAATATGATTTGTGAATACCGGTCCAGACCTTCTAAAGACTCTAAACTATAAAAGATTGTCTGTGTAGTAATAACAATCATATAATTATAGCCTGTCTGTCTGTCTGTCTATCTGTCTCCGTGTCAAGAATCAAGAATAAGTCGACCTTGAGTGAACATAATAATTACGATACATATATGTGCCACTAGGTGACTAGGTAATAAGAGTAGGCACCAACTGACCTAATAAATATCTTTTGTGTACCCTCAGTGAGATAGGTGACACACGTATGTACAGCCGTCAATATAAATTATAAGTTCGCTTCCCATCTATACAAACTAACCCATAAACACGTGAAATACTTGGAGTTACATACATGTATCTTAACATTATTATTATTACCGATTTGTGTGCATGGAATTAATACACAATGTCTTATCTAGCTTGGATAGTAATGGGAGAAATATGTCCTTGTCAAGATTTTCCTAGTGGACGTATAAGGAGGAGGAATTCCAACACTATTATTATTATTATTAGGCAATGCGGGTTGGGGACAGACTCTCAAGTAGCTCCTATTAGAAAAAGATCTATGTATGTATGTAGTGTACATACCTATACCTTAGCGGTGTACCTTGTATCATGTTAGTTTGTATTGTTTGTAACTGGTTCAATCAACGGGGTAATAAGATGTCTTTTAGCTGGAATTAAAGGAACTAGAAGGAACAAATAGTGAAAAAAATAAACTATAAGGCCACGCCATCGACGTGCCTATGCCTTTACAAACGTCAAATAAATTCCAACATGTAACCAACGGTAACCAACCCCACGTTTCATCCTCATTCTGGTCATTTCAGTGGACGGTGACTACCACTATTCCGTGGTGGGATGCTGTCAACACCTGCACATGGGACACTTTTTCGTGGCAGCCACAGGTTGTTCTATCAGGGATGTTGGTGAAATAGCATTTTAATAGCTTGTGTCATCAGTTTTACTCCTCTAGTGGCGAGCCACTGGCTGTCACGAAAAAATGGCTCATGTGCGGGCTTCCATAGAATCACAATGCCGTGCGTTTATTTATCGCAGCGAAGCAATGGCAGCCACCGTCCACTAAAAAGTGGCCCGTATCTATTTCTGACCTTGACGCACAAACATAATGCTAAATTTGATCGAAACCTGTTTATATGTTGGCGAGAAAATATTTACAAAGTCTCTACAATACAAGAATACGTGAAGATAATAACATTTTAAATGGGAATACAATCGAGTGAATTAGATGCATTGAGTACAGCAGGTGTAGCATCACAAGAGGCTTGGGTGGATTTGAAAGAAAGGGAGGGAAGAAGGGAAGGGAACAAAGAAAGACAAATGTGATGACGTAAGAAGAGAGGTAGGTGGAAGTATAATGGAAGGGGAAAAATCGAGTAATGAAGGGGAGAGACAGGGAAGGAAAAGAGTGAAGAGGAAAGATAAATGGCAAATTACAACTTTAAATTAAATTCTGACAATACCTTTCTTTCAAGTCAACGGATTTGTATTTTCAACGGTACGCTTTCTGTAATCAGCCACAAGCCATGTTGGTTATGTAACACAGGAAACGGTCGATAGCTATGCCGGTATCGCTGTCTTCTAAGCTAATATTACAGCTGTACCGGTATATATATATCATGAAATACAAACGCTACTGTATATCAATGTTACATACGCATTTAATACCCCCAAAAAAATTCATTGTAAATAGTTAGACTAGTAAATATAACAACTTTTGCAGAGGGAGGCGTCAGCGTGACTCCGTGAACCCCGATATAAGGAACAGACTATATTACAGTTTACAAGTTGCTGGATTTTATCAATTATCTAACTTTCTAAGGCGATTTTATCGTGCATAGTCATCCTGGAAATTAGTTAGTTATATATGTATTCGTTAAACAATCGTTGTGTGGGCTGCTAATGCATAGAAAATAAAAAATAGGCTTTACAATATCGAATTATGTAATGAAAGTGACGCCACAATGAAAGGGTGACCACACTATTCATTTCTTTCCCTTAATTATATCTAATCGCTCACACATATAAACTTCTGCAACTAAAAGGAATCCTTAAACACACAAAAAGTGGGCGTTTCCCCGGTTAACCATCCCCAGAATTGCTTTTATATATATATAACCCTAAACCTTCAATGTCCATAATATATATACACGCACTACAGACACCACATACAATAGATAGATAGATAGCTGTGTTGGCTTTTGTAAATCATCATCATCATCATCATGGCAACAGCTAGAGATTAGATGCGTGGTTACCTATGTTGCCAAGAGAGACAGCCTCAGGCATAACGATGCTTTTGAATCTGCAAGCATCAAGCCAAGCATCCTGTTTCTGATTGCAATGTTGCACTCCATATTAAAACCCTTTGCATTCACCAATCCTCAATCTATTACATTCATTGTCATTATGCGGTATTGTTGTTCTAGGTGGGAAATAACAGACATGCTGCATTGTACCATCGTTGTATAAATAATGTATTAAATAGTAATATACATATACTGTAGATTATATTGTGTTTGTTATATCGGGGTGGGTGTTGTCTAGTAACATCTGGCAACTCTTTCTTTACCTTATATCTATCTAAAATACAAGACAAAGGATATACTACCGGTATCATATTTTTCCCTTGTTCTCTGATAGTGTATTGTATGTTATTTAGTATTAGTTATGTGTAACCATCAAAATTCCAGCTCCATTTTGAAATAGGAAGGTGACTTTGACGGCCGTGTTTCCAAAGACACCATTAAAAAAATTTAACACCCAACAAAACACTCACTAATACAACAATCACAAACCTAAATTAACATCTGTTCCCATATAATTAAATAATGTACACAACCACTATCTATAAATACTACAAAAACAGAATTACAATAAGACAATGTGGCAACACTGCCTGAGTTAGCCGGCATCAGGGGGTCTCTGTCACGTCAATTTAATATTTCTTACTATTATTTCACACTTACCCAGAGCTGCTAGCTGATGTAGACTTGACAGAATGGATGCGGAGTTTGTTGGCAATGTCCCTCAGCTCCTGTAGGTAGCTGGCATCGGGTTTGTGGTATTCAGACATGATAATGATAGTAGTAGGTGGTAGTGGTAGTGGATGCAAGGTTGTCTGTCAGCGTTATCACTAGCCAGCCAGCAGAAAGGTACTCGAGTCTCCACTGTAGGTTCACTAGATGCCAACACTCACTCCATGTACGATAACCTTTCCCGGTACCAGCAACACCACGCTTTTGTTAGTGGTTTGCAAGTCTCCTCATCCTTATCAGTCAAATTATTATGGTATAGATTTAATTAGTTCTAGTTCCTTTTTTGGAATGCTGTAATGTTGTACCGCGAACTATATACTGTAGATAAGCGAGGACCACACTTATATTTTGTTACCTTGCATATAAATACAGTACGTTTTACCGTATTTAATTCCCTAGCCATTTGTAATAGATCATAAATGTTGATAAGGAAAAATGCCAATTCAACATAATCCCTGAAACCCAAGGGAGGTGAACCAGTCATATAGCAAAAGCTCAATTATTAGTTTTTCAACACTATATACACGCTTCGAAAAGATTGATTGAAAAGGGGAAGTAATAATTAAGATTGTATGTTATTATAAGGGTTAGACCAGAAACACCTTAATAATAATACCACAAGAGGAGACAGCAGAAATGAAGGAAAGGATCGATGGAAAGCTGGAGAAAAAAATGGGGTCGGGTCACAAGGGGCGTCAAAATACATTAAAATAGTATTGTCCATATCTATGCAGGCACTCTTCCCCCCTCCATACACATTTGTTAAGTACAGTCCCCATCTTTCATTCTCTCCATGTACGAGTCTGTTGTGTATGCTTATCATTCTTTCACAGTCTCTTTCTCCCTCGTGCTACAGGGTCTGTCATGTCAAGCTCGGTCTTCTTTCCTCCTTTTCATTTTTTAAATAAATGGAAGAAACAAAAAATAGGCACTATCATTTAAATATTTATTTACATAAATTATACATATGTACAAAAGTCAGAGAAATGTCGCTGACCAGAATTCTCACTGATGTGTGACTTAAATGTGCTTTGCACCATAACCATATAGTGTCACAATTATACAGTATGACATTTTTGTTATACTGTATTGAAATAACTCCCACCAACATAAATATGACTCTTCTTATGAAACAGCATGTTAACTTAGGCTGACCTGAAAATGGAGAATATATATGACATGCCAAGGTAAGGTAAATGCTCCTAGCTTTTATAATTACAGTATACTGTTAAGTATTCATTTATTCCATTCTATTAATGGTTATATCAGTACAATAAAATAAAATAATCTTTTCATGGTGATAAACTGTCCATCTGGACTGGAAAATGGTGTAGCATAATGAACTGCCTATACAAAACACCCACTCTTCCACCTAGACAGGTCAGATGTTAATCCCTTCTATAAAGAAGAGAATACTGTATTGTCTCACAGTTCCTTTGGCTCCCTCATTTCCTTTTGTTATTACAAAATGAGGATTAAACTGACAATGCTGACTGCCACAGTGTGAGAGGAAGCAGCTGAGCAGGTTGGCCTATCTGTCACCTGCCATGCAATGAATTAATTAAGGTTACAAAGTCTATATTTACAACTTCTTTACAAATGTAACATTAGTTCACTTTGAAAGTTTTGTTATTTTGACTCAAAAATGATATTTCATAATCGAAAAAAATCCTCATCCTATACTATTATTGAATACTTTTAATATCTTGTATAAACTTTAATAAGATCTTACAGTTAAAACATCTAAATTATAACAATATTTATCACTGAACAGTATCTCCAAATCATATTTAAAGCACCAAGTCTTCTTTAACATTAATTTTATCAATTTGCTCCTAATTTTTCTACCGATAACAAGACAGAAGTTCTATAAAATGACATTAAATGAAGACAGAGATCACAGCCCTGAGAATACGGCAGGAGGGCTGGTAGACAGCCATCACAATATCATCCCTCTCACACAAGAATGACTCACAGTATTTCATCGCAACCTCTTTGTGCATAAAGAATTCCAATTTTCACAAGATTCTGTCACTTGGGAGTGCTAATACTGAAATTCACTCCTGTCCAGCACTGTACACTACTGTACTTTACTGATCAGTTAGGAGAAATGAGTCACAGCATTAGAGGACTTTTCAAACAAACTACTGTATAAAACAAGTAAGTCAATCTTGCCTAAGAGGTTTACTGGTCATCCCTCAGATATGACAATAGAGAGGACTGGTGTGGATATATGTTAACGAGTAGGGCTTCCAATCAATTAATATGTAAACAGATTACAGTATTGGTATTGTAAAGCATGTGGGTGAGTGGGGGGAGGAAGGTAGGGGATATTGGAAGAAGAGATAGAAGGGGTGCCAGCCTATGTGTAATACTGTAACTGTGTTGCTGATGAACATGGATGGATATTTAAGTTTCAATGTGCATAACAACAATGTGCATTTCAACGTAATACAAACTGCTCTGGATATTGTTGGGGAAAACATATACAGTATATCAATATGCAAGATATAAAGAAGTTTGGCTTGTAGGGTAAGACCGGAATCTACAGTAAATTAATTTTCTTTCCCTAATAAGTCGATTCCCACAGATGTGATGTGCCAATCCAATCTTACTTTCCCTCACAGTTACACACTCTCCCTAATTATTTGTCATATGATTTAGTAACCTCTCACCATCATCTACACACAGTAAACCTGGCTCAATGTACCACTTGGTTGGCAGAGATGTATACTCAAGCTATAAACAAAAAGGAGCTTTAGCAAGACATATCAGAGAAGGCAATAGGGGTAAGACTATGGCCACAGCTTCCCTTTACACATATTGAAGGAATCAGTTCATAAAACTACAATATACAGTACCTGTGTTTGAACATACCCAACTCAATACAAGAAAAATAATTATGGATTGATGGACCCTTATGACCAAAAATTCCAGCCACCTTTCCAAGTTGATGATGAACTCCAAGATTTTTATGGTAATGCCATGAATAAAATGTATTCACCTCTGTGCCTTGTTCATGAACTTATCAGATTCATGGAGCAGCAGTCATTATTATTTTTATTATTTTTATTTTATTTTTTGAATACTCGTGGGCATTCATGGCAGCAAGATCCTCTGTGTTTACCATAGAAAAGATGAAGTAACTGGACATCTGACTGTGGCATACATAAACACTGTTATCCCTCCACAAACTAATGTACAGTACAGTACTTGGAATTCTGAGCAATTTCTCAACACAACGGATGTAACGTCACATTCAAAGTACAGTACAGTACCTATACAGTACATGGCAAGATGCAGTACAACAACAAAACAAACTTAACTTGTTCTCTTCATCTAGAGCAGAATTCACTTTGGCAAGAACGAACGTCAACAAGGTAAGGAAGACCCACAATGGCAAACAGACAGATGTACAGTACAGTATTACCAAACTGATCACCATAGAACAAGGGGTTGCTGAAATGGTTTGTCAATGCAGTACAGTATATCTTTTCTTTCCGAATGCCTTTGTGGGTTTTCTTCACTTTCGTCTCTTCAGTCAGCTAAATTACTCTATCAACCAAAAATAAATTGGAATACCCATGTTGAGCAGAAGTGTTGGACAAAATTATATTTCTTCCAACCAGTAATGCAGATAATATAACAATGATAATAGTACATACTTGTTATGAGAATGCAATTATTATAATAATGTCAAGGTTTGCTACAATATGCTGAATATAAAAATAAAGTACAGTACAGTAGTAGTAGTATAAAGGAATATATTGCCTTAATGAAAATAAATAATACCCCTCAAAATAATATCCTTATGATTTTGTGCTTAGATTTATGAAACAACATGAATGTTTTGAAAAGTTATTAAGAAAACCATAACCTGCAATTCCTAATATTAAACACCAATATCTCATTTGCAGAAATAAGTAACAACTCATGAAATACATAGTAAATGATGCTTATTAGACATAAATTGTCATACTGAAAAAATATTGTTCCATGAAAAAATTGATGACATCAATAATAATACACTTTCTCCTATCAATGTTTATGATGCAGACATTGTATGTAGTACAATTATCACACATACATAAAAATAATAATATGGGAGAAGCTAGCACCAGGCCAGAAATGCCCTATGGCACAGAGATGATTATAGAAGAAGACATACAAAGCAAAATTGCAAACTGAACAAAGAACACAATATAAGAAAGTGCCATGTATAGAACTGACACTATAATATCGCACACAGGGAGAAATACAAACAAGAAAAGTAAACAAATGGGGTAGTAGACAAATGGAACAAATAACAATAACAACAAAGGAAACTAAAGTAACTTACAAGTACATAAAGAATATTGTTCTGGAGTGTCAATAAATATTTAAGAACATTCAAAAGATAAATTAATGATGAGGTTAACTGATTATCCTGTCTTCAATAACTTTGACAATAAGAATGCTATGTACTTAGTATATATATATATATACACTATACAGATATTTTAGTCTGGTTTATGCCAGATTTTATCTTTTTAGGAACTACCCAAAGTGAAAGAGTTATTTATGAAAGATGCAAAGACTTAGCACCGTTTATAATACTAGATTTAAAAAGAATCCAATTAGAAACAACAAAAAGTACAGTACAGTACCAGGCTATCAAGGCCCTATGGCACTAAATTATAACAAAAAATAATTTAGAGTTAATTACAATCTAAGTACAGGGTTTACCTTTATATATATTTGGGCAAATTATATTTCAGAAAGTGACAAATAAAATAAAGACTATATAATAACAAGAAAATAATAAACTTCTGAGACTCAATATGAATATCTTTCAGTCAAGGGGGATGATGACAACACACCATGAATGGAAAAGCAAAGGCAGAAGAATAAAGTGAAGGAACACCAGTCAGATGGCAGAACAGAGTGGAAGAGTATGTAAGGGAGAGAAACATGAGGGGCAGAGGAGGACTTGACCAAGTGTTGCAGCAAGGAAAACTGGCAACTCTTCTGCCGTGGTCACCCCATTCAGGGGAGTTCCCGGAGGAAAACAAGCATCAGAGCTATAGACAAGATAGATTGTGTGCCAATTGTTGTCAATATAGGTAAGAATTAAACAAAGGTTTGATATTACTGTACCACTATATATACTCCAAAGTATCTGTAATTACTCATGGTTAAATTACGTCTTTGCTTGTATATTCTGTACCAATTTGACATGAACCAAGGTAGTGTTGTATTATTGTTTATAGCTTTGTCACCTCATTTCCTCATGTGAACTCCTTTTAAGGAATTGGTAGCAATAAAAGACTACATAGTTACTCCTCTACCATATAAAGCTAAGATTTTTTGATGTGCTAATGTAACACCAAGGGGTTGTTTTACTCCCTGCCCCAAGGAGAATGGGTAGGCCTAGTTGAGCTCTATAATATCATTCAATTGCTCTAACAAACTTATTTCCTTTGGCTCTTGTCTCTAACTTATTTCTTGCACAATAAAAGTATTTTAAGTGAACAGAAGGACTTTTGCAAATAAAATAATAAATACATAACCAGCAACTGAAAAAAGAGTAGGTTTATAATCATAGACCAGAGTGAAATAATCACTAGATACATGATACATTTCTGTGCACATAATATACTGCTGTATTTGTAAATATTGGCAAGATTAAAAATTGCTCAAGAAACATTTGTAAAGCACTTGTATTTTATTTTATATACTAATTTTCATCTAATTTTAATTTAGATGCATTATTGGTATGTACACCTATGCTTTAAAGTATTTAACAATATAAATTGTGTACAGACTGAAAACTGTCCATGCAATATATACATTTATATTTACAACTTAAGCACAAATGGCACTTCAAAATATATCTACAGTAATCTAATAACCATAACATTTCTGTAAAAGCCATAAAGACTGTAACAAGCAGTGTCATATATACACTGTATATGTATATCTGTAAAGTATATATGACCAACAACCTGTACTTTATTCTTAAGACAACAATGATCTTAGTATTTTCTGATCCTACTGAAGAATGTTCACAAAAATTATTTACTACTGCACACGATGCTTACAGCAAATTTCATATTTGTTTAAACTGCATCAGCAAGAACTAGCAATGATTACTACTGTCTCTATCACTATCAGCATCATAAATAAACAATAACGACACCAAATGGGCCATCTCCTTTTACTCTTAAATATACATACATTTCAACCCATCCCTTTTGATTCTTTATCATTATACTGTACAGGTACTGTATAATGTGATTGTACTGCATTATAAAAGATTTTTGCATTATCCACTCAACAACATCAAATATGAAAGAATGGATGTGTAAACCAATATATGTCATCTGTAAATCACCTTTAGAGTTTAAATCCCTTGGCCATTTCTGGAAAGGTACTTGCAGAACTTCTGAGTCAAATTAGCTGACAATAATGTATAACAAATTTTGCTCCCCAAACCTTTGAAGATATTGGTACTGCAGCACCTCTAGCATTTAGACATTAAAGAAGCATTTTTTTACAGATATTTTTTATCATACTAGTACATTCTTCCTCAACACATTCCTTAAAAGGAGTGTATCTGATAATATAAAGAAACTGGAAATAACTGAACAAGACAAAGAGAATTGCATTAACCATTAGTGATATTGGTAACCAGAAAAGATATTCTGAACTTTTGTAGAACTTTTTGTTTCAGCTTTGTTAGAAAATGAGGACAGTGCTGTAATTGTAGCTCCTCTTTATTTTAAAAATACTATTGCAAGGTTTCATCAGATGATCTTTTATATTATACGAGGGTGATTCTCCAACTCTCTACTTCACGTACCAGCTGCCTCACAACCTCCTGCAAAATCTACATTGGTTTTAACCTAATTAGGTAGTTGATCAAATATTACCATAATTCTTACCATAGAGCACCTTGTCATGCAGGTAAATCTGAAAACAGTTTTAATCATAAAGCAACTGATATTTTCCGATGAAAATTCACTTATGAGAAATATTTAAAAAAATAATTCAACAACATACTGTACGAAACTAAATCCTGACTCAAATCTCAATTGGACAAACTCTGAGGAAATTTTGGTCAAAGAAGATGACATGAATGGATATGTCGTCCCTAAAGTACCTGCGAACCTCCAGGGGCAGTGTGAGGGAGTGGGAGAGACGGGAGTGATCCAGACCAGCATCTGACCCACCCAAGGCATGACGGATGAGGTGTGTCGAAGCATTCGTATCGACGGGTTTCAAGGCAAGTCCCTTCTGCCGCTGTTCCAGTAACTGGGCAATTTCTCTCAGGGTGACGGCTTGCCTAGGGAAGTGCACAGGCTGGAGAGTCTGCCGACCTGACATGTACTCTCCCACCAAAGACACGGCATCCAGCGCACTCATACCTTCCCATAAGCCGTCAGAACCCATAAGCAAGAAGCGGTCATGAGGGCCAAGACGGTGGTAAGTCACTTCTGGCAGGGCAGTTAGATATGGGGGTGTCAGGCAGTGGGGAATGATGACATCCTGACCACCATACTGTTGGATAATCTTGATCTGAGTTTGACGGTCCCATTTGAACCGGAAATCACCGAATGCTCTGAATGGCATGAGCAGCCCCAAAAGTCTTTGGTCTCTGACAACATAATCTGCCTCTGAGTGAGGGTGCTCAGACAGAACCCTTTCCACTTCAGCATGGTTCTCCCAGCAGTGATCTGAAGTAAGACGGATGGCCTGCCATCCACCTCCGCCATCCTGCTTCTGGGATCCTAACACTGCCCCACAGTCTCCTGCATTAGCCATATGGAGGTGAGGCCCATCAACATGAGCTACACAGGCCACAGCCCCTGACAAGGCTACCTTCATTAAGGATTCCAATACATCTGAGTGTTGGTTTTCTAACACTTCCCGTCCTAAATCTTCATCCAGCTGGGTAAAAGCATTGATAAGTACCTCCTCCATGCTAAAGTCTGCTGCGATTGACTCAATAAGCTTGTTGCAGTATCGGAAAAGTGACTCGTCGTATATTTTTTGCAGTTCTGACACAAAGAGTGAAGGATCATTATACACTTGAATGAGAGGTGTGGGACAGGAAGTATGCCATTCTTCCACCAGGCGGCGTAGTTGGGCACGAGGCAGAAGTGCAGCAGCGACATAGTTAAAGAGTCGCTTGGCCACAACCTGACTACACTCTGGCCCTCCATGTCCATCAAAAACACCAAACAGATAACCTGTAAAAAAAAATAATATTTAGTACTATATCTTCAAATTCTATATACAGTATACAGTATCTTTTATATCCAAGTACCGGTACTGTGGGAATCAAACACATTAAGCACCAGCAACAAAATGTACCCAATTAACCACAAACATCCTTCCAGAAATGTTCCAATCAGTATAGATCAAATTTTTTACATATGAATAACTGTATCAATAATTTTTTACTAAATCTTTAAGTCTTATACAATTATATATCTACAACTAATATATGACATACAATTCTACTAAAGAAAGACCCTACAATGAATGTTCATTTCAATTATTTTTGTTCACTTATGACTTCATCAAACCATTTCATTCACTTGACAAGCCTATATCAGCTTTCCAGCCTTTACGACATCACATGTACTATGGACAAAATCGAGTACAAGTAGGAAAGATATTAATCCAAAATATTATTTTTGCTGTTGGTCTGTAACATGTTAAGCATGTGTCACATATTGTATTATACTGTATATCCAGAATATTTTGAATCCTCCAAGTTCATTCACAACAGATGATGAAATATGGAAGGGAAGTTAGAATGACATGTGTGAAAAAATTATGGAAAGAACTCTAATATAACATAGGAAAATTGTAATGATGAATGACCAGTAGTGTGAAGACAGCGTGCAGCGGCCAGTTTGTCCTCTATGGGGTAGTTGGAAGCCAGCTGGTTAGAGTCGACAGATTCGATGGAGTAGGTGGCTGCCGGCATGACCTCATCCAGTGACCAATTCCGGCTCCCCGCCCCGCTGACAGGAATGATGGTCTCATTGTGACGTAGAATCCGCGACACCTGACAAATCATCACACAAATAATGTCATTAACTCTTGGACACTGGGTTATTTTATTTGACTTATCTATAAAATCATCAGGAATTAATGTGGATAATTGTCTAGAAAAAATTATGGTTAAAGGAAACTACAGAATACGAAATAAGATTCAGTATTCACCGCATTACACACACACACACCAGTCGTAACATCTAATAGTATAGTACTGTGTTTAATCATTATGGCCTTTTACATTATCGTAACTATATGATTACTGATTTTAATTAAATTTCCAAAGATGATCCAATAACTGACTGACCTCCTGTGGTGAGAGCTTGGGACGAGGTCGAGGAAAACTACAATAGAACCGATTTGTAGTATTTACGATGGTCCTTGTAGTACTGGTGGTGGTGGTGGTGTGTGATGGTGACCTATATGATGACCTACTGGTGGTGTGTGATGGTGACCTGGTAAAGTGCGGCCTGGAATAATAATAATATGACCTATGTTGCTGCTGCTGTTGTTGTTGTTGTTTGAATCCACAACACACAACAACTGCCTCACATTCACCTACTAGACGGGATAAAACCTTCACATCCTGGTATAATGTGCACAGAGCTTTGGCCATAACGTAGCTACAGGTGCAATTAGCTAAAAATTACACTCTTATTATTACTGACTGACTCGTGTTGACCTCGATTATTTGTTTACTCGTCACAGCCAGGCACCACCAGCAGACGAACCCAGGGACCGCAGGCTTATTTTTATTTTATTCTTTTTTTTATTTTATTTTTTGCTCGATCTTTGTCTTTTTTATTGTTTCGTTTATCTACACATATATATATAGAAATGTGACTTTTGTGTTTTGTTCTTATTTTTATTTTTTTAAGATCATTGATAGATACATACATGAAACTATTTTTTGTTTTTATCTAATCACTCGCTCATGTTACACTCTTGTATATCTCCTACCATATAATGAAACTAAGAGTTCCTATTAATATACCATAGATAACATGCAACTTTGCTGATATTATAAATAAAGTAGAAAAATGTAACCTCCTCAAAAGGAAAAGTGGAGTAAAAGATAATGCAAACATGTATGTATCATCTAGATTTAGGGATAATTTTAATTTCAGGCTGCAGTGTAAATCCTTTCCTTAATATCTTATCATTATTTGTTGTTTTATCTTGTTTATATATTTATAATGTTCATAAAATTATATATATTGCCTAATAAAGCAATACAGGCAGACACTTATAGTCCATTAAATATTAAGATGGTACTTTTTTTTACCAGGGGTGTGTTGACAACTTGACATTATTTATTCCTCTAGAAAAGGGAAACTTCAGATATTTTCGAGTTGTAAGTATATACCATTATCAGATTCCTACTCAAATTACGCATTATATATAGTAATTCCCGTTATATAAATATCCTGGGAAAAGTAAGCCTATAATAATGATGAGAGTAATCGGGATTAAAGTAAAATATGTGTTAGAACTTAAAAGTCTTTTCTTAGTTTAATCTTGGTCCGATATTTTGACGCATATGGGTGTGAGGATTTGGATACTGAAATGAGTGAAGTGACTTTTCAGAAGTAAATTGCCTTTCAAATTATGTAACTCGTTATGCTAGATATAATTTGGGAATAGTTAAGAAGAGCCACAGAAAAAGAAGATACTTAAATTTGACCAATTTCCTTCATATTTTGGTTGTTGTTGTTTTTTCTTGCTTTATGAAGTCATTTTCCAGTGTGATAATACATTATGATCATGTTTGATTTATCCCCATGTTTGACCAGGTTAGGTCCCGGTAGTTTGTCTCAGATTGGGTTAGATTAGGTCAAGTGAAGTCAGACTAACTCTAAAATATATATATATAAATATTAAATATTTAATGTGTTATTTACTTGTTTTACCCTCAATCCAATCTCTTGGTGGGATAATCAAACATTGTCAAAATGCACTGGCACACTTATATTTCATCATATTAAAATACAGAATGATGGATTATCCAAAAATTAATTGTGAAATAATTGTGTTTTCCGTTTCTGTGGCTCTTAAATTTTACCTTTAATTTGTTTGTTGTTGTTCATTATGTAAACAATAGGCTTACTGATTCTCATTCAGATTCATATGGAGGAAAGGTACAAGAGATTATCCAAATTTTATTTCTTCATAAACTTAAATGAGAACAATGAATTAAAATTAATTAGTACTTTGCAGTACTGTTCCATTTCATTGCCATAAAGTATATATGAAACAAAAGACTGAGAACAATTGTTTCACAGCTAGACAGAATGCAAGCAGTAGAGGATAGTGAGCATGACCCGGGGATCACTGCTGCCTCAGAGATCAGATTCCTGCCATCATGGGCCAAGTCTCAGTTGGCACACATCCTGGAGGTGACACACGGGTGGCGGGAGGTGATGGGGAGGGTCCCGGGGCCACCCTGGACCCCAGGACACCCACTGCCTCAAGACCAACATTATCCCAGAAAATACTCATCAGATGATATCACGTAAGAATTATTATTAGTATTTGGATTCCTTATGGAGATACTGGATGCTGGTCAGTTTATTCATACATTACCAGTATTTGTAAAATAGGGACTGTGGGGTTAATGGTGGCAAGTAAATATTTTTTTTTCCTGTACTGTACTGTATAATTATGGAATGGTCTACAATTTTTTGTTTTCCCTTAATTTTATTTTATTTTTATCTCGACTTAGGATTGTTGACTTTCAGTAACCTGTGACTTTTGTAAGGCCTAGATTATTGAATGAAACTTTGAGATGTTGGCTGTTTCACATATGTCAGTGGAGCTGTAAGGAGTTGGTTATCTGAAACTTGATATCACTTGGTAATATAAACATTAATATGGTTTGTGTGGTGTCCTGGGCAGGTTGGTGTCAAAAGAGTGCAGTCGTGACAGGCGTGAGGGGTTCCAGGTGCTGATGGAGGAGTGGGGCACCAGCGGTCGGCAGCGGCCCACAGTGGCAGACCTCCTGGCCATCTTACAGCTGACCAAACTGTATCGGGCAATGGACTACCTGACTGTCAATGTCATGAAGGGTATGATTGCTAATTAAAGAGAAGATTGATAAGCAGTATGTATTTCTATGGAGTAAAATAACTTTAGTGGCATAGAAATATTTATAGAGTCAATATGGCCTAGGTTAAATGTAATTTATCACCATAACATTTATGTATTGGTTATGACTGCAGTTTATCATGTGTTGTTACCCCCTTCTCCAAACCACAATAAGGCAGGATTAGAAAAGTTTCATAACTATGATATAGCTTTTCTTAACCAGGGTAAATGTGCTGTTAAACTAATAAAATATTATATCTTAAAGGTGAGGCAATAGCACGAGAAGACAACATTGATGACACTGAGAGGCAACTAGACCAAGCATTGGAGCAGGACTGTCGCGTCCACAACCAGTTTGTCTACGGGCAGCCTGACTTTGGTTCTGTCCATGTTCAACCCAGCCCCCTCTCATCTGGCAAAGTCACCACTGATATCTCCACTCTCAGCCTTGGCACTCAGGCTTCCATTCCCAGCACTGTAATCTTAGATCCCTTCCCTGTACCCCAAGATTCCTACCACACACTACAAGATCATCCACCCCAAAACTACTACCATGCATCCCAAGATCACAACCATGCACATCATGTTCCCATCACACCTATGGATATTCACTCTTCACACTCAAACCCAAGCCACATACCCCAAGACCCTCACAATTCACCCATAGAACCCAACAATTCTAGTACCCCAGACTCTTCACAACCCCAGCATCTTGATACCAGTGTACTTGAGGGCCTTGATGCCTCAGGGTTTGCTCACTTCCCTTGCACCATCATGAAGGAAATCACCAATGACTTTACTGGCCTCCATGTGGATGAAGGAGGCAACAAGCTGGGTGAGGGAGCCTTTGGAGTGGTCTTTCTAGCATCTGTCATTGTTGGAGGTCATCCAAAGAGAGTTGCTATCAAAAAGCTGAATGCTGGAGAGATCAAGGTGGAGGAGCAGTTCAAGACAGAGATTGAAGTGCTTTCAAGGTAGGTAGTATTCTTGGATTCCTTGTAGTTATTAACTTTTGTTATTGTAGTCCTTAATGTTGATGTGAGGAATACTCTGACAATTATATGTGCTTCATGTGTATGTTGTATATATATGTGTGTATTCTGCCATTTGAAAGATTTTATTTGTAAATATGGGAGACATTCCTAGATGGTAGTCATTTCCTTGAGTTTCATGTAAACTAGAAGGATGAAGATTTGTTCTATGTAATTTTCCCCACTTTGATTTTATGTAATATTGCTGACATTATGAATATACTGTATGAAGTTTTATTTAGAATATGAAATCATGATCTGTATTGAATGTTGAATCTTGGGAATATTTATTTATTATAAACTGTTACCGGTACTGTACTATAAGCTCAGAGTTTGGTCTTATTTCCAGACAATGTTTTCAAGGATGTTTCTAAACTGTATTGTGTGGTGTGGCAGGTGTGTGCATGTAAACCTGCTGAGGTTAGTGGGTTACTCTTGTGATGGACCTGCTTGGTGTCTTCTTTATGACTACATGTCCAATGGAAACCTTCAGGATCGCCTTGACTGCAAGGTACCGTATCTTTCGAAGAGTTGAAATTAATTTTATAAATATCATAGAAGCTGAACGAAACACAATAATAATAATAAAAACCTCCCCAAAATTGATACTGTAGAACAGTAGTTGAGACTAGAGATACAAGATGTTATATTATTTCAAATTACTGTAATAACAAACCTTTGGTATTTACATGTCCCTCCCACATGTGGTTGTATCAGTGAGGTACTTGGCACTGTACAGGGTGGGAGCTCACCTCTGGGATGGGAAACACGAGTGAGAATTGGTGAAGGGTCAGCACGTGGCATCGCTTACCTTCATACCATGCAGGACCGACCACTGGTACACAGGGATATCAAGAGTGCCAACATTCTCCTTGATCACGACCTCATTCCAAAGGTTGGTGCTGGCTGCATGATATAGAAAATCCTTATTGTACAAATGATTTCTTCAGTACAGTATACAATACAAGGGTGACATTTCCCTCACAGTTTTTTCTGGCTGTCATGGCATTTTAATTATTTTAGTACAGTACCGTATATTGTACTATACAGTACTCAAGTCTTATAAAATGCCATCAATCATTTATCTCTTTAAACCTGTGCTTACACATAATTTACTTCATGCACCATTTATAGTCTGCTGCAATATAAAATCTCTTGCAAAGCAGGGTTGCAACCTTAAAATCTTTCTACTTGATGGTTTAGAGCAGGGTGGGAGTGAATGTGTTTAGAAGAAGTGAGTGCTTGTTGAAAAACTGAAGAATCAAGGTGTGACAGATGTGAGTGTTGCCACCAAGTCATGAGTGGTGTAGGGGAGGTACCGTACACATAATCTCATCAGCAGTAATATATAAGTACAGTATATCTCATAAGCTGTTTAGATGAAAAGTTAAAAATCCTAAATGCTAAGCCTCTACCATATTAATTATTTCCCACTATTGCCTGTTCAGTTCTAGGTCAATAACAAAACATCATAATTAAAGTTTCCTCTTCATGATATTATTATTTTATTTTCTCTTGCTTTATTTTACTTCATGTACTGTTTCCTTGATGTACTGTACTTTCTAGAATTAAAAAAAATGTTTTGTGTAAGACTTTTGGTGTGGTTTTAAGGTTGGAGACTTTGGACTGGTGCGGCTGGGAGGGAGTGGCACCCACACCCGCACACTCATTAAGACCACCACTGTGTTTGGCACCTCTGCATATATGGCTCCTGAGGCTTTCAGGGGAGACATCTCTGTCAAGATGGACACCTTCAGTTTTGGCATTGTCAGTAAGATCCAGGAGCTTTCCTGGCAGTTGTTGTTTCCTCAAGGATTTTTATTATGATGAAGCAATTGCAGTACATGTATATTGATTACCAATGTCCATTTATGCATCAATACAGTGCCAAATTTGTAGTCTTTCATTTTAAGACCTCAGCACAAATTTCATTCCACGGACTTACTAAACCTTACTACTGTACTGTAAATGAAATTGTACATCTTATATACATAAAAATTTGGATGATTTATGAAGAAAGAATTTTAAAGCAACATTTGTTGGTTTGTTATTTCAGGTACTGCTGGAGTTACTGACAGGTTTGCCTTCTTTTGATCAGGACCGAGAGGGCTGTGACTTGGTGAGTTCCAGTTTCTGTCACACTGCTCTGCCTGTTTCATGTCATGAAATGAAAGTCTCATACCTCTATAATGAATACCATACTACAGTACTGAACCTGTCCCATGTAGCTTACCAGTGAGGAATCTAACAACTTTGAAGGAATATTATAGTATAGTATTGCACTGTGATATGAACAGAATATTGTACAGTTATATATAAAGAATAGTTAGGATATACTGTACAGTACTGTATGTAATATATGGGTCTCTTCGTGTTTCAGCTGTCATATGTGCAGGAGAGTGAGGCCACTGTGGACCAGCTTCTGGATGGTCAAGCAGGAACATGGGACCACAGTGTTGCCAAGCAACTCTTTACCTTAGCTGAACTTTGTACACAGGGAAAGAAAAATAGGCCAACTATGGTCCAACTGCTGACCCAATACCCAATACTCTGACTGAATAGATAGCCTAATAATAAAAAATCTTAAACAATTTTTCCCTAATTACATTTGTGATGTCTTTCTAGTGCCTTTACTACATTTTGGTGGAAATTATATACAATTAAACAGCAGAAACCAGTACAAATACACTATATATGTAATACTTTCTCATGCAGTTGTGAAAATCATTCTGGTCTCATACTCTTGTAGGCTTTTTGCTTTTGAGAGAACATAAATATAAACCATACTGTGTTCATAATACAAGCTGCCATATAAATGAGTAAGATACCTAATTTTCTTCCACCATATACCACTTCACATACACTGTAATTTTATACTGTAATAAAATTGGTGCTGACTAATACACAGCATTTATATTGTTATATATCTTTCTGCATGGGTAGTGGGTTGTTGCATTACTGTTTTGGTCTCTTGCACTACTGGTCTGTGTAAGCTACAGTACATGATCCGTATGAGAGTGCATACATTTTATTTATTGCTGTATAATTATCCTGTTTGTAACTGTTGGTAGGCTACACTTTGCGGGAGAGGTAGTGTATGTTTTTCCGAACCTCTGTACATATGCTATGTGCATGTATACCATTATGACATATTTCAGTAGAAATACTTTCCACCAGTTTCTTAGTTAATATTATCGTAGGCAACTATAAAAAAATAATACATGAACAGTTCCAAGCAGAAGGGGAAGTGCTGCCTGTAGTAGTTGCCAACATTAACAAAATTTACAAAATGACCATGTTAGGCCCTGGTAGCTTATTGTCATCATTATTTAATAATGATGACAATAAGCTACCAGGGCCTAACATGGTCATCCAAGGTAACAGTCAGCAATAACTTTGTAAAAAAACACACAGCAAAGTGACATTTTGATAAGTAATCTTTATTAATTCCGCGATGTCTATATACTGTACATAACAGATTCCCGATAGCCTCCTAAGGACCTTGGAAACTCTTACAAATTGATTAATAAATCTTGCTGAACAACATAAGAAATCATAATTAAAAACTGTAGGACTATTATAATATATATATATAAAATAGTAGAAGTGATCATATTTTACTTTTGGACTATAAATTATATTATGGCGTCATGACAATCTAGAATCCGGATTAGTTTGGCGAACGTAGTCACCGATGAAATAATGTAAACAAACCACTCCACGTGTTGTAATGTAAATTGTGTGTACTGTGGATGTGCCTGTGTAATTGTTGATATTTATTTGTTTACTTCGGAAAACACATTTGAAAGACATTAGTAAGTATATTTAAGACATCAGTACAGGTTCTTACTCACTGAAACTAGTAAAATAAAAATAATAAGTAGCAAAATAGAGTGAAATGAAGCAAGATGATTAGTATAGTAGGAATCGACTGATTTGGCGTACTTATCATATATTGGTACTGTATATATAATTATAACCTCATTTTGCTTCATTTCACTCCCATTTTGCAACATTTTGTACTTTTAAAAGTGTAAAATAGCCAAAAATAATGGGAGTATCATGAAATAACTGGAAGAAAATCCTATTTTGTTTCATCAAGTTTACAGAAAATGTAGTTTGTATATTATTGAGGTTAGATTTTCAATTAATCTTTACAGCAATTAGCCACTGTAGATGAGTGTTGAGAATATACAGTAGAGAAAGAGAGATTCTGTTAACTTTAGAGGATTTTTTGCTAATACGCTTGGTGTTGTATTTGTCAACAGAATGGATAATGATTACTGTATAGGTTATAGCTAACTTTACTGTTTTTATATTGTTCATAATGCATACATTTTTTCTGTTTTTTACCACTCTTAGTAACCTATATTTTCTGTTCAATCTCTTTACAAGGTTCAAGATGGCTAAAAGTGCCAAAGCCAAGAAAGCTAAAAAGGCAGACTTTGCCAAAGTGAAAATAAAAGTTGGCAAAAGACTAAAAAAGGCTCAGAATGAGACAAAATCAGACTTCAAAGCTCGTAAAATTATTGTGGCGGAGCAGCTGGCTAGAAAAACAAATGAGACTGTACTCACCAAGAAGATGCATAACATTAAGGTAATGATACAACCTTTTTGTAATTATTATTTCTCTCAGTTCCCTTGTCCAGCATAAAATTGTATGTTACATACAGTCGTGGCACATAGTCCTTGACCAGACTTCCCTTACACCCTAATCAAGTACTATGTGCTGCTACTGTACTGTAAGTACAGTACAGCCATTATTATTCAACAATCATTATATGGTACTGGTAGCAGTTTAATAGTTCATTCACCTCCATTGTATTCTGCAAGACGTATGATAACCAATAGACGTGATGAAGAAACAACCTGGAAATCATAACTTTTGCAGGACTCAAATGAAGAATAAAGGCCTCTCTTTTCCTCATTCCTTAGCATTAATATAAAAGATATTTATTTATTAAACTTGTCAATATGTACTTTATAGAAAAACACTCTTCCCATTAGTGCTATTATCTCATATTGTATGTTGTATGTCCAGGATCTGCTGTCACGGCTGCAGCATAATAACACATATGTGCGCCAGGATGGAATCAATGGGCTTCTGGAGTTGGTGAAGAACAAGGATTGTGATTTGTTGGTGCCTCACCTCTCAGTCATGGTGGGAGGTGCTGCACCCTGTATGTTTGACTCAGATTCCCTTATCAGGTCCACCACACACAAGTTCATTGAGGCTTTAATTACAAAGGTAGGACAAGCATATGCTGACCCATTTAAATGATCCTTTCTTTACTAGGTTGTGTGTCCTCTAAAGTCTACATTAGATTAATTATGGACATCCCCAGGAAACCTTGGTGCAAATTTATAACACTGACAGCTAGGGCTGGGCAGGAATCGAGTCCAGAATCGATCCTATCGAGTCCAGCTTACCGAGTCTAGACTCGATTCCCTTCCTCTGAGAATCGATCCTCAGAAAGGCTATTTTCCAAAGCGGGGGAACTTAGTTTCTCTGTGACGGAACTGCTTTGGTGACGAAAATATAAATACAATTCTATTCCTTAATAAAAATCTGAGAAAAGTATAAGAATTTGCATTATATAATATATTATAAAGTTGAGAGTAGCTATAGAACTTGTATTTTACCATTATTTTACATTATATATGAAATGAAGTTGTGAGTATTTATGGAATATTTATTTTACTGCAATCAAAAATAAATATGATGGAAAGATAAATTTGTTTTTCTATCACAAATGTGCGTTCAAGTAGGAGAGAGGTGTGGGTATTTGACTTCAGATGTTGGCGGTGTAGCAGTCGGGATCGTGATATGGGGTGATCCCTAGTTCCCTACTACTACACCGCTGCAGTAAGGAGAGAATCGAGTCTGGGATCGATTCTCTCGAGTCCACTGCCTTTGAGAATCGATTCCATTGAGTCCAAATCTTTAGAGTCTTGCCCAGCCCTACTGACAGCATGATGGTGTCTCATTTGGCATGGTGGATAGTTTACTTTAGTTATTACAGTATGATTATGATTATTTTTCATGTATGACACTGTATTAGAATAAACCTTCATTCTTACTGTAAGTTGTTAATAAAGCATTTCAGGAACCTCTTCAGGAAAAAGATAGTCTGTTGAACTTGCATTATTTCTAACATCATATTATTTTACATTACAGTATTGAAATTGGCAAGTCCAGTGTGGCAAAAAATATAAATTAAATTAATTTATGTCTATTGTCAGGTTGGTGTGCACTTGGAGCCTTATATGAATGTGATTGCAACACATCTCTCCTGTGCCATGGTGCATCTCAACATGCACGTCCAGGGCGATTCTCTCAAAGTGATGAATTTATTGGTAACACGTTGTCCGGCACTGATGGCTCGCCACGCCTCCACACTCCTCACAAACTTCCTTAACCTTATCTCCAGAAAGGTACTGTATTGTGCTCATATTGGTATTCATGCAGTGACCCATAAGTTGTTCTTCCTCATGACTCAAAACTGATGCCCCACTGAGTTGCAATGTTTTCCTTCAATATAATGATACATGATGCAGCATTGACGATACTTTGACAAGAATCATACCTTTGCCAGTACGGCTGTCCCTTACGAGATGAACATGTTAACAGCTGTGCCATAGAGACTACCCATGTACTGTATAATGATGATTTATTATACTTACCAGGCCAAAAACCCTCTTGTTGAAACTACTGAGAGGAAACACAGTGTGGGTTTGGTGGACTTCAGGAGAGTGCTTCTAGACAGTCCCTCCAACACCATGACTGCAACTAAATGGCGGATCAAGCTACTGCAGGAGCTCTCAGCCTTCATGAAGGCAGTGCTGGCTGAGCAGAGCTGCATCGAGTACCACATACCACTTACTACCTGGCAGGTATGTAAATGCACCAGTTTTTTTAAAGTATTACATTGGCATATTGTCCTCCAACTTGTGTTAAACTCTGGCCAACTTCTCTTGGAAGCAGACAGAGGTGCCAGAAGACTGGAGAGGATATGGACTTCAACATATCTCCTTTTGGAGTTTCTAATAAGACTTAAATGAAGTATAAATGTTAAACTTTAAACCCATTTTTCTCAAAACTTGAGTTGTGTCGCTTATCTCGTTATGGAAATACACGCTTTAATTGTTCAACATAAATGTGTGTACATAACTATCGACAATTATTCTCTTTTCTATAAAAACAATTGATTATTTCATTCATATACTGTAGGTTTACATTATACAATGAGAGGTGTCCAGAAACAGTACCATCAACCATCCACTTGACATGTAGCAGGTTTGTATGTCCTCTTGTTTACAAGAGATGCCCATGATAATGGTGATGGTAATGACAGTGTTATGTTTTGTGTACAGAGTGTAACATTGGGCAGCTTGGCACCAGTAGCAACATATGATGGTGTCCAGGGATCCATAGGGGGGCAGGTGTCACTCTTCTCCGATACCCAGCAGTTGGCAACCTTTGTGCACTCCGTCGTCCCTCTCCTCTTCCAGGTCTGGGCTGAAGTGGAGCCCAGCTCCAATGAGCATTCTCAAGGTCAGGTTCTCATAAGGGGTGTGGTGAAACAGAGCCAACTCACATCTGTTATTATAGTCCCTATGCAGTACTCTACAATACACTACTAGTTGTGGAAAGTAATTGAATGTATTTATGTTTGAATGTAACAAGTTTTAGTATTGATAGTTGACATAGGAGGGAGTTTTTAAGGTACTCTTATAATACTGTACACTGACACCAGTAGAGAGTATTCAACATAAGCACCAAACCAGCAGAGGAAATGTGTATTTCTCCAAGGTGTTGTTGACATCACATGAGTATTTGAAAACCAACTACAGTACTTGGACAGTAGTACTTGTTGGTTGTTGTACCTTCACATATTGAAATGTAGCAATAATTTCAAAACCCTGCATTTTCTTTGTTTCATAAGTTAATATGGTACAAAATGAATCCAGCAATTAGTGGAATATGAGGTATTTACTTTAACAGGGAGCAACATTATCAATGAGGAGGCAACAGAGACACTGATATGTATTGTCAGTATAATCACCCAGCTGTGGAAGGCGGCCCACAGACTTGCAGAGCAGACCTCCACAGAGGTATTTGTTCCCTTTTACTCTTGTCTCTTCAGCAGTTATGACAGTTACAGTCCTTATTCAATGATAACGTCTTCATGCTTGGTAACCAATGCCATAGTACACTGTATTCAATAATGTCAGTTAGACCCTTTAAAGTTTTGCTTATTGTGTTCGATATGTGCATGATACCAATGCTTGTATTTTTAAGGGACAAATTCTCTTTGCTACACAATCTACCTCCATGTAACTTCTCTAAACTAAGAAAATTTATCTTTCCTAATACTGTACTGTATAATATTCCCATACACCTGTCTACAGTGCAACTGGTTCCTCGGTGAGCTGAAATCCAAGTTCCAGTTTCATATAATGCGCTGGTTCCCATGCTACCGCCGCATTGATGTCTCAGATAAAAAAAAAAAAAGGTATGATGAATTATATATAACATTGCATTGCATTCTAAGGTGTTGTAAATATTACAATTCAGGGAAGGGATCAAAAGTGATGATTGCTAGATTTGGTAAAATATCATTAACAGTTACTTACTTTTTGTGGAAACAGCAACGTGACCTGGCTCATATGTGTGTCAGTGTGGGACTTAAATCATACTTCTTGCTACTCCATTTATTCAGTGATTCATTTCCCAGTGTGATAAGGATTTAATTATTGTAGCCTTTTCTGCTCGAAAAGTGTTGGATCCTATGGAATGTGAATACATGTAGATTGACAGTTTTATCAATTTTTTTAATCTTACCAGGGTATTAACTGTTGTTAAATTATACTCTTACTGAACCCTGATGTAGATATACTCATATGCTTGCAGGGGTGATGATTATGGCCTGCAGTACTGTGATAACCTCAACTTATCCATGGCAGCTCTTGCACTTCAGTTCTCCTTCTCGCGATCCTTGTATGACCGAGCTTCCAGTTTCTTGGCAAGTGAGTATTCATTCTCTCTCCCTCTCTCCAAACCAGTGTATTACAACTAAACTTACCTAGGTTTTATGCTCTTGAGGGTGGCCAGGAAATTGTAAATTACATCATGCCACTACTGGGAGTGGGTTGGCTGCACTCCCTGAAATAATTTAGCCCTTACATAGTGGAGTAATAAGGGACATGGATGTTTGTAATGGTCATATAATTGAGTTTGCTGGACTTATTGTCAAGTACATGTCACTCTATCTTCCTGCCTCCTGTTCTTCTCATCAAAGGATTTAGAATGACCAAATGCTAACACCCTGGAATTAAATTATTCCTATGTTCAGTCTGCCTGTAGCCAGCATCATTCAGGTGAAATGTTTAATTCTGTATCTGCATTTAAGTAACAGTTTTGTCTAACACTCCTGAATCAGGGCTTCATTGGAAAGCGGAGTTTTGCCTAATAAACTTGCAGCACCTCTGAATGAAACCTCCTCAAAAATTGTTGTTAAAGTTGCAGGGTTTTTGTTCTGGTATCTACCTCTAATGAGGTACTCTCCTGAACGTCAGCCAGGCAAGCCCAACTCCCTACCATGGTGCCCAGCCATGGCAGTAACCCCCCAGTAAACAGTTTGTAACTCTTGGACCTGGGCGAGGCTCGATCTGCCGACCTCACGGATGCGAGGCAGGCGCGTTACCACTGTACTAGCCGCTGGTCTGTGCAATATTAGTTTGTAAGAATAATTTCAGTGGGTCACTTTCATTAACCTGATGCAGGACTGATGTTTATGACTGTAGCTGGAGCATTAGCAGTGAATCTTTTGTTTATCATGCCAGAGCTGCTGCGAGATCGAAACCGTGATGGCGAGTATCAACTTGCCAGCCTAGTGGAGGTGGTGCTGGCAGTGCTCATCCCTTCCCCCACCACCAGGAATTCAGACTACCTACCACCATCTACACCTGCCTCACTACTGGACGGCAGCTTCACTTGCTATGCACGCCTTCACCCACTCAAGAAAGATCGATCACAACTTCTCCGCATCCTTTTAGCAGCCACAACCATCGACAACAAACATATCTGGGAGTGAGTTCTCAAATACAATGGGTGGTCAAGTTGATATACTGACTGTGTAGAGATTTTTTTCCTGTCTTGTGAAAATATTCCCACATCCCTGATAAACCAATGACATTTCACATTGACCAGGTAGTTATTGCACTGAATGTCCAAACAGATGAGGGGAGTCGATAATGTTATGAAAGTTTACGACTGCTGTAATAATGTAGTATCATTATATTCGGTGACATTCGATGAAACTGTCAATTCACTATGACCAGGTTGTTTAATTGAAAATTCAAATAGAAGAGGGGAGAGATGTTATGAAAATTAAGTGCCACAGTAATATTTAGTGGAGTAGGTAAGTAAGTCACATTTCACCTGAGAATTAATTTATTATACATGGTGTTTTGTAACTCTAGGAAGAAACTCAACCAGCTTAATTTTACTGTGCAGGTGTGAGCAAGTGGAGGCTTGGATCAAACTGCTGGTGACAGAACTGGCTGAGAAGGTGGTGACTGAGGGAGTGGTCGAGGCAGCCATCATCTTGGGCCTCCGTGGTAATTCTCGGTTCAGGCTTCATCTAACACCCAGGAAGGAGCATATACAAGGTAAACTATCTAAACTTTTATGTATAAATGTTTGATAAAACTACTGTATATATTATCATGTATCAAGGTAATGAATAGTACTTCAATTTTATTTTCCAAATTGATTATAACTAGTTTCAACTTTGTGAATTACAGTACACTAGTTTAAAACATTCGCTTTACAGAAAACCTCAGGAAAAGGGGTGTGCCAGGCTGGAGTATTGACAAAGTTAACTTGAAGCTTAAGTTTGTCATTAATGATGAAAAGATCAATAAATTTGATGAATAATTTCTTTTGTCTCATTACGTATCTGCTCTTACACTAAATACGAGGTCCTGGAGTGGCAGCGCCTCTGCCTTGGGACCATCCCCCAGGGCTACCAAGAGAAAGAAGCCATGAGGGCCAAACCTCCACAATACTATACAGTAAAGCAATGACCCCTGTCAAAGCAGCTTGGAAAGCTGCCAGCCTTAACAAGGAATGCACCCAATTCATGAAAGATGGAGAAGACGTTGAACAATTAAAACAATGATAATGAAATACATAAACAAATACCTTGGAAAGATCCTACACGAGCAGAGTTGATCGTGGGGAATACTAGTCATCGAGCACGTTTAATGGGCAAACCAGCAAAAGGTTCAAACCTGTGTCGAGTGAAATCACCATCCCGTGCCCGGGGAATTGAGGAGCTACAAAGCTGCCAGGCATAAGTTAATATTGGGGAACCATATTCGGCTTGCCTCGCAACTCGTACAGTGAGCCACCTAGCATCTGCTGGTCTAAACCAATAACAATCAAGTTGATAGTTTTATCATACCAGACTCAACTACCTACTGGCAGCATCAGGCAGGTCCGTTCCTTCATTAACTCTGCCGTGTGGACAACATTCACGGGCATGACCAGTGGGATGGAGAAAGTAATGAGTGTGTGTACGAGAGATGTGGAGTGTGGAGTGGTTGAGAGAGTGAAGCGTAATATATTAAGATGGTTTGGACATGTAGAGAGAATGCATGGTGAAGTCACTTCTGCCGTGGCCACCCCCTTGGAGGGAACGAGGCGTCCGAGCTACAGATAGATGGATAGAATTTGCCCTTTGACCACTGGAGATCTCCACTTGTGTAAACAGGCCTTTAGACATAAAATTCAAATATATTTTTTAGGGTTTATTTTAAAAATACTTCTCGGATTCACTGAAATAACAGACCCATAAATGAGCAAAAGTTTCATAACAAGTGCTCTGTATATCTAGATAACTATTATCAAGTTCAGTCTTATTATGAAACCATTACTGCAACTTAAACTGATTTGTATAATGCAAACACAGTAACACCTACATCACTTGGACAGACATCAGTGTAGGCATTGGCATTCACACAGACAAAAAGATGAAACTACAAATGTCCAAGAGTGTTAAAAATATATGGTCTAAGTGCAATGATATACCAATATAATGTAATAAATGCCTGTGAAGTTGCTAATAATTTCACATTTATTTTTGTTACTTCAGAAAAATGTTTTTTTTTCTGAGCTACACTTGTAAAGGGGGACAGTACAGTGTTGGTTAATCTGGAGCAACTGATTCCTCCCTAACTATTCCAGGCTACAAACCACCATTATATCGGTTAATTTAGTCCTGTTTCCTTGTATGCTTTAGATGAATCAAGGCACTGTAATTCACCTGAAGTATACTGTCCCCATAAGTCGCATCTCCCTAAAGAACTACAAATTCAAATAATTTATTACATATTCATTCTGTATTCATATAATAAAGTTGAAATGCACCCTTAAAAGTTTTAGCTGTATGTAGGATCAAATCAAGAAACATGTGAAATGTATGTATACTGAAAACTTAGAGTATTATCATATATTCACTTTTAGGGTAAATATACTGAATGGACAATAAATAGTATAAACAATGATTCATCATAACAAAGGTTGGCTGCTGAACCAAACATGACTACTTACTGAGCATTTGTAACAACTAAATATACTCTTATGTATCAACATCTCACTTATAATACAAATGAATCTGCAGGACACTTCAGGGGGTCAAAACACAGGAATTTATCTCAAACCCAAGGCATCCCCCGATAAATGCCTCAAGGCGTTATTAAAATCAAATGGAGATGCTGCAGTCTCTCTTCATGGTGCCACTGAATATTGTTTGATGGCAAATGTTTGTATAATTGTTACAAAAGATTCCTACAAATTCAAGATACAAAATACAATTATTTGTGCACAAGGGCACTGTTGCACCATCCTAATAAAATGACGAGATGCAAGGAAGGACATGAATTGAAAATGCACTTCCTTCATTGTTCTAATCATACCACATTTGGTTTACAAAAACCAAAAGAAAAAAAATTATCAGTCAGAGTCAAACTTAATGGAATTGACTCCCATATCGAGGATGCCACCAGCATAGGAGCCTCTCTTCTTCTTGTTCTTTTCACTTCGAAAATTCTTGCCCTGGGTGGACTTTAGGTCATAGAATGCCCGCTCCCCCCATGACCCTTGCGCCCCACGCTGCAATATGACACAAACACGTTAATAATTTACAGTAACATCTCCATGCCAGGGATTAACATCCTACCCTCATGGCCAGCTCTTTAGCATGTTTTACAATAACATTTACGATGCAAATCCAATGACTAAAAAGCAACTGATGACTAATGTGAAAACGGGTGTTTGGGAGCTTGCTACATATATCACTACAATAAACTATTGTGGCATTTACTTAATATCTGTTCCTATTAAACTTGATAGGAGCTCCAGTAGTAATTTTCAATATATCTTGCACGGTGTCAGGGCTCATTTTTTGCAAACTTTAAATTATGACATTCCAAGATGTTCCAGTATCATTTTTAGTTTTAATATCAGGAATTGTTTACAAATCATGTGTGATTTGCAAAACCATACGATCATAATATATTACTGGTACACTCGGATACCATAGTCTCTAAGCCCAAAAACTGAAGCAGGTGGTTTCTGGTTGACAGCCCACCCAAAGCCTCCATTGGTTCAAGATGTGTGTATAGCCTTGTGATGGTTTGGGTGGACTGTCATCCAGAAACTGACTACTTCATATCTCAGGCTTTGACTCAGGTGGGCTACAGACTATGGTATCCGAGTTTACAATCACTGGGAAATAAATTTATCTGCAAAAATTTATTGTACTTGGTCTTGGATACCAGTGCATTCTTGCCAAGAGAAAAAAATTATATCAATTATTGTACTGTCAACTAAACACACCTTATAAACAAAACTATAATTAATAAGTTGGCAGCCCACTACACATATAACACAGGTTTAAAAGCTGAAACTTTGGTCTCCCAATGTCTACAAAATAATAAGCAAACATCTTGAAATTTAGGTGTGTATAGTTCTTGTTGTATTGGCCCCAATGGACATCATTGTACTGTGCATGCATATGGGTGTCTTCACATTTAGTTGCAAGAATATTAATGCTGACGCGAGAGGCGGGAGAAAAAAGAACCTTTTGTACAGAAATCGACTTAATGAAACATGAATTACAAAAAAATAAATTAAATGTACAACCCCCCCCCCCCCTTTCTCTTATAACACAGTGACACAGGGAAAGTAGGAGTAGTCTCAAGATACTATATATAAAAATCAATCCAGGACCCTAACATTTTCCTCAAGATTCACAGTTAATTTTCCCATTTGGAAAAATAGTCTTCCACAAGTTTTCAAAGATCCAAAAGTGAAGATGCTACAAAACTGTTAAAATAAATGTCTATCTTGTTAGTATTCTCATCTAATAACAATGCTGCTTTATCACACTTTCTCCATAACAGCTTATTTTAGTTCTGACAAGCATGGTTATAATACCATGGGCAGTATTTAAAGCAATACATCCCTACAACACAGCATTTTATTTTGTCCTCTCCACATCCTCTATATCACCTTTCTTCAATATTATCAGTCCCATAAAATCCTTGCCAATGACAGTAATATATCTGTTTATTTACTATACTTCACTAACATTTGAATTTACCTGCACTGAATTTCTTTTCAACCAAACCAACAACTACAAATATATTTTAATACCTAATCTCACCTTACATTTTACTATCTTGCTTCCTTCCCTCCTAATATTTTTTTTAAGTTAGGTACTATATCTTACTCTACTTTCTGTGTAATGCATAGGAAGTATACCACTTACTCTTGTCTTTCCCTGTGTCAGATGTGCTGGGCTTAGTCATCAAAAGTAATCTTCTTATTTTGTCCACTTCCCTGGTCCATGCCAAGGCCTGGGCTACTACTACCAAATCCACCCCGGAACCCTCCTCTGAAACCTCCTCTATCGCGGTCTCCTCTGAAACTCCCTCTGAAACCTCCCCTATCTCGGTCTCCTCTGAAACCTCCTCTGAATCCCCCTCGACCTCCCCTGTCATTGTCCCTGCCTCCTCTGAAGCCCCCTCGACCTCCCCTGTCGTTGTCCCTGCCTCCTCTGAATCCACCTCGATTCCATTTAAAATCTCCGCCGTTGTCGTCTCCACCACCATTCTCATTATCATTGTTCCTGAAGCCCCCTCGGCCCCTGGACCCACTACCAAAGCTACCTCTGCCACCGAAGGAAGACCGCCTGTCATCTCCGTCAAACTTCCTGAAGCCACCACGACCACCGAAAGATGATCTCCTGTCTCCTCCTTCTTCTGATTCACCATTCTGGTCCCCAAACTTCCTAAACCCTCCTCCTCCTCCTCCCCACCCACCCCGACCTCGACCCCTGTCTCCCCGGCCTCTGCCCCTGTCTCCACGGCCTCGGCCCCTGCCCCCCCTGTCACTATTATTGTAGCCCAGGCCAGGACGAGGACTACCAAAGTTGTCGTCATCTTCTCCCTGACCATCCTCCTACAATGAGAAAAGCAGAAAATAAAATACAGGAAGTGACAAGTACTATATTTACCTTGGCTTGGAAAGAATTGTTAAATTTAGGGTGGATCTCGATCTCCTCCGCCCGTACTCGTCTATATGGTTCCCGCTGTTCAGGTGGAGAAGAAAAGGTTAGATGAAGTCTCATTACTGCACGTCAGGTAAACTAGTCATATATATTCAGTTATTGCAATATATTGAACTGGAAGGATGAGAAACATAGGAAAAGTTAGATATTACTTTATCCTGCAGATATTTATGGTTCCATCCCTAGTTTGCACACAGTAATAATTAGGCAACCCTCTCCTCTGCAGATGCTTTCCTCAGTAGAGTATTATAATTTTTTGTTGTCCATCATACAATCTGAAGAAATTACTAGGCCATACATGAGAAGGGAACTATGACACTTTATGGTACCTGGTTTGTTTGTGTTTGATAAAATCAACATTTATGAAACTGTGAAGCTCACCATTATTCATCTACAATAATATGCGGTACTTTTATCTATTTGTATTTCCATTTATGCAGAGCTAAATGGTTGAACCTTGGGGGGCTAAAATTTGGATCACAAAAAGGAAACTTGACACCAGAGAATAGGATAGGTGGCACAAACTTCTAAAGTTGGAGATGATACATTACTACAACAATCTCAAAGCCTAGTATACCAAATAAGCTATGAATCATACAAATGATGCACAGCATAATATACCGCAGGTTTCAAATTCCCCCTCCAAGTTAACTGGCAGCAAATCACATCACTTGCTGCCAGTTACAGGTTCACCTGTTGTAAAAATGTCATGAATATCTATATAACTTTTTGTGCATTTCATCCAATAATCAAAATAAACTAAAATATAATCTTCTGACTGAGGTAACAACAAAAAATAAATTACATTGGACCAGGGATACTTCATGATAAAATCGAAACATCTCTTCAAATGTTAGTATTGGCAAGATATGAAGTTTCTCCAAGACCATTAGAATTTCAAAGACATCCTTCCTATGTTTCTCTCCCATCTAAAATATTCCATTGCTAAAATGAAGACTCAGGCCAGTATGGTATCCAAGAAAAATGTTGGGTTAGGCAATGGCTCAATGTCATCCATCGCCTACCTCATGAGATTTCTTGCATTTGGCCCACAGTACTGTGCTGATGAAAAAAAAAAAATCAAACCCAAGCCAAGCTGGACACCAATATCTATGCTACATAGCCGAGTGAATTCTCAGCAGGAAAGACCACTAGGCACAAAGTAAAGGAATAAGAAAAAAAAAAAAAAAAAATCCAGGAAATGGAAAGTTCTGTATCTAAGTATAGTACTGTACATCTACAGGAAACTGACCTCTGGCTTGATGCTCATACTTGTATTATATCACCACCAGCACTGCCTAATCAGGTCAAACACACATTACGTTTTCTTATTGGTCAGTTATATACTACTTGTAAATTAATTTGAGTTACAGTGTGTATATCTAATTTAGGTAAATAACAGTCTTGGCTCCACCCAAAGGTCAATTTCCTGTAAAAATGGTAAGTAGAAAAGAGAAGACTGCTCTAGCCCAGAAACCTTAGTGAAAGAAAAAAAAAAAAAAGAGGAGCTGAAGAGAGGAGCAGCTTAAGTACAAAGTGGTGCCAAAACTCTAAATGCTTTGCCTAAATCCTGATAGGAAGTCCAACTACAGTTCATGAATTACCTTCTTTAGAAAGGAGATGGACAAAAAGGTTAGCAAATCACTTTGGGTTTGAATCTCAGACTGGCTTGGGTTGCAGTTCTAACTTAGTGAGCACACTACACCTAAACAATGACAAAGTAGTGCTGGTATATTGTACGTTATGTATTTACAGCTACAGTACTGTTTTCCATCATCCTTCATAGTAACTTACAGTCTTCTTTCTATCAGCTGAGTATGCTGCGTTCATAGATCCATGCCATGATTTATTCATGGTATCAAAATTAGTCCTCTGGAAAGTATAAATAATTAATATAATCTGCTAAATTAAGGATTAGATATTTAAGCATTTGGGTAATACTATATTCATGCACTATGATAGTGATGATAGCCAAAAAGGTGGTTCTGAGATTAGCAACAGATTATTTGCTGCCTGAGACTGAGCAACAAAATCCAGTATTTGATTTTTTTAAGCCATCCATTATAGTTTTCCTATGCTCTGAAAATTTATAAATAAATGGTTGGAGTCATAATGCCAAGGTACCAGAGCCAAATCAACATCAACACCCCATTTCCCTTTTTTCAATGGGTGAAGATGCTCTAGCACCAGTGCAGGACCCCCGAGGCCCCAACAAGCAAGGGGTCCAACTCCAATCCCTTAGTGGGGTTCCCAACCCTCACTCCCTGCCCCTCCAAATCATAGGGGAAATGAGGTTGACTGCACAACTGCAAGAATGGTGGGCGACAGGGAAGTCACTTCCACACATGTACACACATCCACTAGACACCTCCTCCTCCTCCTCATACTTTTTTCTTTTGTCCAATAACCCAAGGAACATGCATATTCTTTTCTGCTCATAATTTTTTCTCTACCCATTGTTGGCAAATCAATGATTCTCATGACAGTTTAAGTACTTACCCTCTGAACGTCATAAGATTCAAATGAATATGAAGAAAAATCAGTTCACATTCTTACCTGTGATGCTGTGCCATTGAATGAGGCTGTGGCCGAGGTGTTCAGTTTTGCCTTGGGTGTAGCTTCATCTGAATCAGAATCTTCACTGCTAGAACTTTCCTTTTTATTCTTTGAAGCTGTAACTGGTGCTTTAGGTGTTGCCTTCTTTGGGGCCTCATCTTCACTCTCATCACTCGAGTCTTCTGAACTGCTGCTCTCAGCAGTTGGCTTGGGTGTTGACGTGGCCTTAACTGATGGTTTGGCTGGGGCCTCATCCTCACTACTTGAATCCTCTGAAGAACTACTCTCTTTCTTGGCCTTTGCTTTAGGTGCAGGTGCAACAGGTTTAGTCTCTTCTTCATCTGAACTATCACTTTCTTCTTCAGAACTTGATTCCTCTTTTTTCTGTAGTTTTGGTGGGGCTGGCTTCACTGCTGCCTTTGGTGTTGGTTTGGCTGGTTCGTCCTCCTCTGAACTGGAATCCTCTGAACTCGACTCTGCTGTCTTTTTAGCAGTGACTTTAGGTGGTACTGCTGTTGCTGCTGGTGTTTCCTCTTCAGAGCTTGATTCTTCAGAACTTGACAATTCTTTCTTTATCACTGGTGCTGCTTTTGGTGGCACAGGTTTCTTTGTTACAGGTGGCTTTGCTGGCTCATCTTCCTCAGAGCTGGATTCCTCTGAGCTTGACTCATCTTTCTTAGCTGGTACTGCCTTTGGTGGTGGTACTGGTTTCTTAACTGGAGGTTTTGCGGTCTCCTCCTCCTCTGAACTCGATTCTTCTGAACTAGAGTCATCCTTCTTTGCTGGTGCAGCTTTGGGTGGTATGGGTTTCTTGGCCAGTGGTTTGGCAGGCTCTTCTTCCTCTGAACTAGATTCTTCAGAACTAGATTCGGCAGCCTTACTTACAGGCTTTGTGACAGGAACAGGCTTGCCAGGGACAACAGCTTTGCCCTTGGCTGGCTCATCATCTTCTGAGCTTGATTCCTCTGAACTTGATTCTTCTGCCTTTTTTACTGCAGGTGGAGGGGCCTGCTTCTTGACAGGCTTTACTACTGCTGGTGCTGCTGCTTCTTCTTCTGATGATGACTCCTCAGAGCTAGATTCCTCTGCTGCAGGTTTTGATGCAACTGAAAGAGAATACTTTGTATATCAAGAGAAGTCTAGATAGGAGCTATCAACATACCTATGAAAAAAATAATAGTTTACAAATATATAAATAAATAAAAAATTATGGGAACTACAATTTAGCAAATAACAGCCTACAGAATCCTGGGAAGTAAGAGTTTCAAAGTAGCAGATTTACTGACCTGGTTTTGGAGGTGGTTTCTTGGGTGGTGGTGCTGCTTCCTCCTCTGAGGTACTTTCTTCACTACTGCTCTCTTCATTTACAACCTGAAGTACACCAACACTTATCAACCCATGAAGTACTAGTTTAGTTCACATGTAAGTCTGTCATCATCCAAAATAAAGAATATGGAATACATCACAGCAACTCTTGATGGAAGGCAACAAAATACATTGAAATAACATTGCATGCTAGGCCAATGGCACTTTGTGGATAAATATAAAAGTGATATTGATCATCAAGTTCATAGTTAATCCAATGTGGGGTAGACAGTTCTACAAATGGCAACATTCTGACAGGATTCATGATATTGCTTGGATTCTTATTTATCTTCCTCACCTCAGTAAGGGCAACCTACTCACCCAATTACAACAAAAGCCATTTCATTTTAATAATGTTCAGGAAATACATATATTTCACTCAATTTAACCTTAAATACTAAATCAATTTATGAACCCTACACTTGAACTAAAAATTACTATAATAATCAAACCTTTTTGGGAGGTTGAGATGGGGTGACAGCCTGTTTCTTTGTTGGGGGTTCCTCTGACTCATCTGAGGAGTCTGAATCCTTGGCGGGCTTTTTTCCTTTGAATGAGGTAGATTTGGCATTTCCATTTACCAATTTGGCGGGCGTCACACCTAACACACACAAACAAAAATTAGGTACGGTAAGGGCATCAAACCACATTATAGTAAACTTATTTTTGCCAAAATATAAAGTATTTTTAATTTGTTTATTATAAAATTATATAAAAATTGTAGGTGTAATTACAATACTGCTTTTTATATGTAAATGTGGCCAAGAGCAAGGCAAAAATAGTGGATAGGGAAGGGGAGTGAATGTGTAATATACAAGTGGAGGAGTGAGAATCTCTAGATGGTTGAATAATTTAAGTACGGTACCTGAGAGTAATACAAGATAAAAGAAAAGTAAGAGAATGAGGTAAATAATAAAATAACCCAATAGAGGAATGTAGTAGGAGCAGTGAAAGCATTGGCTAAAACTAGAAGGTTAAGTACATAGGCTACAAGAGGATTGCATGATGGTGTTAATACTCTCAATCATATGGTTGTTAAACTTTGGCATGACATTAATAATGGAGCGAGTGCCATTCATATTTCTATTTTCTCTCTTTGGCCATGGGGAGGGGGGGGCACCTCTTTCCCTTGATAAATGGAAAACAGGTGGTTATTGATGATGATGATGTTCAAGGAAGGGAAAATAATTTAACTCTGCAATAAGATAGATAGTAGGGAAAATAAACCCAAGAGTGAAATACGTGCTTACTTACTTTTACTTTCCTCAGCAGTATTTTTACGAGCTTTCTTTGCTGCAGGCGTCTCCAGACTCAGCCGACGCTTGTTAGGAGATGTCCTGTGCATATACAAGTGTTAGTTGAAATTTGCATTGTACAGCTTTCAAGCATCAGCATTAATAACTATCATATAACACATAAGTTACATATTATTAACGAAAGGAATCTGTACGGGAACTGGAGATGACAGGAACTTGGCATGAGCAAAGAACTAACTTAAGGGGGTAGTAGTGTTGGTGCATTGGAGCACCTTGATTCCTCCTAAGTATGCCAGGAAACAGGACCACCTAAACAAATATAACGGTGGCCTGTTGCTTGAAATAGTTGCTCCTGATTAACCAACACTGTACACTCCCTTTAAAAAAATATGAAGGATAGTGCTATCTGGAAAACTTTGATTGAGGGAGGAGGATAACCCTAATGAATAATACAAATGGGAAAGTTGGAAGCAAGAAACTTACATATACAGTAACTCCCACCAATTTGATAGTACAGTAATTATATATATATTGAATAGTTTGTGATAGTTCATTATGATCAAACATATGACTGTGCTTTTACACTGTGACAGCTGATGTAACACCCAATGCATTCATTATTTTAAATATCTAAAAGATATTTAAACTTCATGAAATAATCTAAACATATAAAGCAGAGTTATGGAAAAACTAAGTGTATTATCTCCAACATCACTTCAATCTTACAGTATACAATACAAGATACTCACTTTAGATAATGCTTGACAATATCCACTACTGAAGGGGCATTGTCTGGTAACTTTGGCAATGAATCCTGGAATAAAAGTGTCTCCATGAGAACTCTAATAATATACAGAGAACAATACAGTAGATTTATCCTATTCAATCCTAATTACAGTATTAACTAAAATTTTAAATGATTCAAAGAAAAGGAAGCTGGTGGTTGTTTCATGCCTTATGTCTTCAAATAATTTCCCCTGGGTGTAGAATGCTCTGTAATATAATACCCGATATTGTATTTCCATTTTCACATGTTCATCCTCCTATGATGTAATATTCCACAGGAAGTAGGTATGGTCTTTGGTTGGAAAGGAGTTTGGGGATAAAGTGTATGAAAGCAATCATTATGGAACAAACAAAAATATAACAGAAAGGCATCCATGGAAGTTCTAGATCATAAGAACATGCTCACCATGTCATAATATTTTGTATAAACAAATTGCTGTACTGTGCTGTATATATGTCAGCTTTGGTTCATTCTTAACCCTTAAACGGCGGGTGCTGGCACTTGTCGACACCACCACCAAATGTGTGTGACCAAGGGTGTCTACATTTGTCGACATACGCATTTTCAAATATGCATACCCATGACATACTTGTTTAGGTTCCCAACAGAGGAGTGTGTGCTAGGAGCTTCATAAAGTCACACCATCATTGTCCAGCCAATGTACAGTGACATTTTATTTCATGGTTGTTGTGTTGAAAAATGTGATTCTGACAAATATTTTATGACGAAATCAGAGGGTATAAACTTACTTTGAATTGTCAGGAGTGTAAAAGTGAATTTTAAGTTTAGTGGTTTACACACTATCAACTGCCAAAGGTTTGTTTGTCTATCTTTTGTTTTAATGCTCTCAAATATGCCTGTGGTTAGAGGGTTAAAGAAATATCACACCAAAAATTTAATATATTTCCAGTTTCCTGTGTATTACTTATGAAAGTGAAATATTGCACTACCGTATACGAAATTAGTAAGATAGGGATTTTTTTTTATTTCCTAGAAGGATTTAGTGTGACTACCGGGACCTATCCAGGGCAGACTACCGGGACCTAACCTGGGCAGACTAACGGGACCTAACCTGGGCAGAC
Organism: Petrolisthes manimaculis; assembly: GCA_034508575.1. Lineage (NCBI taxonomy): Eukaryota > Metazoa > Arthropoda > Malacostraca > Decapoda > Porcellanidae > Petrolisthes > Petrolisthes manimaculis. The sequence continues at coordinate 40,587 of JAWZYT010006253.1, read as the reverse complement.
TACTGGGACCTAAACAGGAAAAAATATACAATAGAAATTAGTCAGACCTCACCTGACCTGACCTAACCTTACCTGGACTGGGACACACTACCGGGACCTAACTATAAGAGGTAACTACTGTTATGCAGCATTTGCAGAAGAAATCGTCTATAGAAAAGTTGTTTGTAATAGTGAAATATAAACACTGGTAATAGTAAAAATTTTGAAATCGAGTTGTGGCAACTTGTAAAAAAAAAAAAAAAAAAAAAACTTGGAGGTGCTATTGTAAATTTTTACCAAATTGTCTAAATACATGGGTAATGAAGGTAGAAAAACGTACACAATAATGGTAATTCTTTAAAAATTTACCCCCAACTTTGTTTACCTGGTAAATTTACAGTTTTGGATAACATAATAAGAGGAATAATGCATCAATATCACTAGCATCAGGACAAAGAATCTGGAGCCAAACTAATGATTAAAGTGTAAATTTGACAAATAGGGGACAGGTAATTGAGTCTTTTGTATGTGTACATATGACCAAAACAATCATTAATTTAATGGATTATCCAAAAATAGGGGTAACATTTGTTATCTAATATTGTTGCCCAACTTAAACTTTACCCCCAACAAATGGTTTTTCGGGGTGATTAGTGTTCAATAATAAAAACGTGCCTACAGATCAACTTTTGAGCCATTTAGATTAACCTTAATCAATCAATTTCAAGTTCAATGTCCCAAACAAACTTAGTAATAAATCATGTGTTGCTACGACAACATCCAGGGCTATATTCATTCAACAACGTTTATAGTGCATACGATGACGTGATGGTACGATGACTCCTATGTTTGTATATGGAATCAATCATCGTATCAGTACCACACCATCGTACGCACCATGAATGAAGTGTTCTTGAATACAGCATGAAGTGTATAGTGTCCACACGTGTTATAAGCCAGACGACATGCACCATAATGGCCACCACTAATATTTCTTTGATTTATCTTATTTTAACACATTAATATTGACTAATACTTATATACTCACAGCCGCGAACTTCTTCACTACACTACTCCCAAGTTTTTTGTCTTCGTTAGCCAGAAAATTGCAGACAAGAGCCTTTGCCAGCTTGCCCGCGTCCTCCATGGTGATGGTTGTTGTGGTGGTGAAGCCAAGAAGGACTCAGGGTTACCACCATTACTTAGACACAACACACACATATATAGCCAATAGATTACTAGCCAATTTTAAAGAGTTATCATATTTTATCTCTATTTTTTTAATTAATCTATTGGGAAGATTTTGGTATGATGATTGTTATTATTTTCCTATCGAGATGTCTACTGTATAAGCAGTATTAAACGGTAATCATAAGAACTTGCATTGGTTTGGGGCTATTGTTTATTGTGATTTCTGTATAATAGTAGCCACGTTGGTAATACTGGTTTCATGGCTCCTTGGCTCGCCTCTATACCACCACGTGTGGCGAGATGAAATTGCCACCAATACAAAATACAATCTTCATATTGGGATTGATAAACATCATGTGCCTAAACAACATGTGTTTTTTTAAGAAACCTGACCACATGCACGTCATTTCCCATTACTTTATATTTGGTGGTGGGTTTCCTACAAGAAAATTAACTTGTCGAATAAAATTTGTAGTCCGCGTGGCGGCACATTTAAATACGACCCATCGGGCTACAGTGGCTAGAATCTTCAATCTTGTAAATTAATGAAATTGAAAGAAAGGATATCGTACGAGGCCAGAAAGATCTTCTAAAGTTCTGCCACAGAATATAAGGCTAAAGGAAAAAGGCGACGCCGCGACAGTGGTTCGGGCCCAAAGGAGCGCCCCAAACCTTGGTTTGCTCACATCTTTGAAGATAATATAGTACAACACTATGGGGGATATCTTATTAAATGTTTTATAATTTTGGTAGGCTACATATTCCCCAAGCATAATATCATAAAGAAAACATGTAATGTAGATGTTTCATACACATTCTCATTACTTCCTGCATCCCACCTCCTCACTCCTCAGGCCTCATGCTCTTCTTCAGTAGCCCTACCTGTAGCTCATTTCTACTGGCTACTGAACATATTATATTTTTCATATAAAACTTATACAGAATTAATTGTAGTGTTTTCATACAGAATTATATAAAGTTAGTGCCAGTGTTGTCCACACTAGAGGTCTCTAGTCCACACTACTGTACTGTACTGTTAAAATGAAGAGCCACTTTTTCCCCCAGTAGGAATAGCAAAAGTTGATGTAACTGAATTACCAGTGTGCTGTTACAACTTTATTATGGATTAAATACAGTTGGTGCCATGTAAGATGACAAAATATGCCTATGACTGCAATATTTAGGGTCATGACCCTATGATATGAATATCATAGAAATTAGTAATGTACACGTTAATAATTTTTGAACACCTCATATCTCTTTAAGACACTCTAGGAGTCATTTGGGGATAAAATCTGTGAGATTCTGAAGGCAGGTGGGGTCTATCTTCCTGCACATCTTGCCAAGAAGGCTGCCTCCAGCTGGGGAAGTTATTTTCTATAAAACTTCACTTTTTTTGGTAACACAAACTTCCTTCATTCAAAGAGTTATTCCAGGAACTAAAAACATCATTCCCTATAAGCTGTAAAACTTTAAGCTGTGACAGTTACTCTATGTGGTTCAGTATGGCTATCCATTGAAGCCATACTGTCCAATAATGTTTTTGTACAAACAGATGTAATAATTAACTAGTCATATTGCTGAAATTAAACTTAAATCAGATATCTATTCTAATAACAGGAAATCAATTATTACAGAGAAAATTAAATCTGGCCTTTATCACCAAACCAGCAACTATTGATGGTCAAACCAGCATTTGACTTGTGAGGAGTGGCAACGTTTGTGTTTATTTGCATTAAAAAAAGAAGTGATTCTACTAGCACTACTTCTAGTTTTCAAAAGTAGTTGCACTTCAGCTATTTCAACTCTATTTGGAGTGGCACTCCTCCCAGCAATGCTTCTGACTGACAAGCAGCAGTAGTCATGAAACAGCTGTATTTTTTGTAGTAATGGTTTTATTATACTGTGGTTACAGTTGTGCAGACAGTTAATTCTCCAACTATGGAAAAGCTACAAAGAGTATCTGCACAAATTTGCTAAAAATAAGATGACACAATGAATCAGGCAGCTGAACACTGCTCCTTGATAACAGGAGTCATATAGTTCATTTCCACGTCCATCGGCCCCTTATTTACAACTGTATAATACACATCACTCACTACCAGTGCTGAAGGGAAATACAGTACTGTACTCCAGTTCTGAGATGTGGAAACAGTAATAATAATAATGCAACAACGATTAACAATCGGGGAAATGCTTTCTTAATTAACTAGAATAAGAAACAGCTTTATTTTAGGCTTATAATCACAGCTCAGGTACCAATTTGAAGAACCATAAACAACTTAAAGCATCCCACAAGTCCACCGAGTTACTTAGCATGATCACACTTCTAAAGAAAAGCCATGGATTAGGAGATGATGAACAGTATGCTGGTTTCATTCACCATTTCTATTTTTGGTCATCCAACTCATAACTTTTCTTACAGAAGGCTGCATGCTTGAGGTATGATTCATCTAAACCCTGCCTATCTTCTATCAGTCCCTTTTCAGTGCTAGGCAATCATAATTCACGGAGCGAGTGGAAGTGGATTAGCAAAGCTATGTGCCTGAAGTAGAAGGCTATACTGTACTGTATTTGTAGAGTTCCAAGCAGATGAAGGGAAACATTGCCTCAGCCTCTCTCCATTTGAATTAAAGTTATTCCATGCTTCTTTCTGCATCATAAGGTAATGGTGAGAGATATAGTGTTAAGTATCCACAAATTATCATAAGGGATAATCCCTTCTTAAACCAATTAAAGGTTCTATTGGCACCCTCTGTTTACATGCATCAGCTGAGGCAAATTCCCTCCAAGTGCATAGAGCTGTACATGGCGCTAAATGCAAGAAAAATTATAAGACTTGTTAATAACAACAACGGGTATGATACCTCCCAAAAATCTATGGAGCAACATTATTCGTCAATACATATCATTGCTTAGCAAGAGACATTTCCTGAATGCTGTATAACCCATGGACAGACCAGGAAAAAGAAAGAGGAGGGAGAGTAACCCCCATCCCCAGTGACACCCAGGATCTACCCTCTGTTAACATACTGTATTGTACTAAATCTGTAAAATGGTCCAATGACTCTTCCCATTTTTCAAGAACTTCTAAAATCCTTTAACCCTTGAAAAATGCATTTTCCTGCAAAATTTTCTTAGAGGGAATCACTCCTGTAATCCGAACATTTAAATCTGTTTAATCCAATATCTGAAAAAAGTTTTAAGGTTTACACATTACTGTATGTTTGGAATATTACCAAACATATGATGATGTTGGTCAGGGGCCTCATGAATAAACAAAATAAACTTAACCATCCATTACCATACTGTATTCAAGACATTTGCCCTTCTGACAACCACCCAACTTCATTTTCTTATCGTTAGTAATATTAAGCCGAGTATATCAGTTCCTACTACTACATCAGCACACTATGTACAGCCTCCTTCACTATGGATTGCATATATATTATCTCTGATCTCCTCTTCTATCCTCCCATACTTTCAGAAAACTGTTTGCAGATATTTGAATTCCCTCATTTCCTTGCATCATTTTGACCAGAACACCCAAGGCGTTTCAGCACTTGAAGATTTGCCTCAACTTTTGTGTCCATCACTATTCTTCAATCTTTAATCAATGGCTAAGTAGTCTATTCAATTCACTTGCTCTCCTCTTCTATGTATATCTGTGGCTCATCTTGTGCTCAAAGGTGTTTACTAGGAACAAACCTCTCTCTGCACATCCACTCATATCCTCCAATCCTTCCATCCTTGGCACAGTGCTCATTCCCAAAGGAATACCTGTCCTCAGAATTGTCTAATTAAAAACAATAAAATTATAACAGATTTCAGTAAGAGAGCATTAAAGAGCATTAGGAGTCATAAACAGACTTTTTTTATCTGTATATGGGCGAATTTAAACTAAACCCCAACTCCACCTCGCCCTTCAGATTCACCACCTGCCTTTATTATGTATTCAAAAGTAATAAAGGAAAGTGTCGCCCAAAAATCCTATAACATCTCGAAGCACTTTTAATATAAACTACTATACTGTACAGCTGTGGACAAAAATTCTATCTCGCCCATGAGTCTACATATATGACAGTTATTAAAATGACTTGAAAATGTAACTATTTATACAGTTACATTAATGAACAGTCATGCAGAAAAGAAAACACAAGATACAGTAACTGTGCACACTAGTTTTACCTTTCCTAAATTATACTGTACATAGAACCAATCTAATTATGAATTACTACAGGGCAGAGGGAGAGGTATAAATTGTGTCCACTACTGTACACAATATTGCCATAGGTAAGACACTATAGAGCAAGAAATTGGGGCCCATGACAAGTGTTGAAATACCAGAGTCAACTGATGTTTCTGAACGATGCCATGAAACAGGACTTCCTCATTATAGATGCTGGAGGAATCTGTCAACTCCACTTCACCAACTCTATCATAGGCCCTTTTAATAAAATCCTCACTACGAATAAAACTTAAATAAATTTATTTTAAATTTGACCAGACTATAAACAAAATTTGTATTATGCACTCTTGACTAGCCCAAGTTAGTAACAAAATCAGTATATGACATTTCATCCTCTTCTTGCCAAAGTAAGGCAGCCCTATCAATGCACACACACATTATAACATAATTCTTTACATTCACACAAGCATTCATCATCCCACCTATATACACAATAATATCTCTCCAGCTATCATATGAATGGGACTTTTCCAAGACCAATCATTCTTAGTAAACACTGAAAGGTCCTCATTCTTTCTGTAGATCTCAAAACCATTATATACTGTACATGTGTGACTGTGCAGAGATACAGGGAAGAGAAGTAGTACAGATGGTTGTCATCCTCAATAAACCTTTATTATTAAAACAAGGGAAGGTCTTGCAACTTCTTTTCACTGCATCTTTCAGTCATATTATAATTTTTTAAACATGAGTAACGTGTACTGCAATGATGTAGCGAATGATACCGAATTAGAAGACTGTAAATAAAATGAGATCTGCTTAAAGTCACTTCCAGAATATGGTGGCATGGACAAAGCACTTCTTGCAAGTACAGTACGTGTACAGTCAGTTTTACTGACTACGCAAATTACATGAATAAATCTCTCTAGCATTATTTGATAAGCAAAATCACAGTTACTGTATACTACACAGCTGGTCATTAAAATGTGATTTTTTTTTTACAGGTGATAAAAATTAACTAGCAAAACCTGACATTCACTTACTGTACCCATACGCTAAGAAAAGAAAAGCAAAGTACCTCTATAACTATCCTTGTTTTTATAATAAAGTTGAAAAATAAACTTATTGTCAGCATGACTAGATAACATTTGACCTTAAGTCAGTGTTGTAGAAGTGGCCAAGGGCAAGAAGAGTAATGAACTAGGCAATGATATTGATCAGTTTGATGGATCTTTAACATTAAATATAACCATTGTATTAATCAGCCATGACATAACTCATTACTTTTCCTGCCTTTGTCCCACAGTGTGAAAGTCTAGTGAAACACAATAAGCTGTGGTGTGAAAGGACATCAGCTACAAATCCAGCTTTCTGCAATACTGACTGAAAGAGTTTTGATGTCCCTTTGATATGGAGTAAACTTCTTTCAGCTCTTAAAGTATCACCCCTTTTCTCAATCTTCTTTCAAACCCTATTAATCTTTCCCTTAGTAAGTAGTGTGCAGAGGTGGGAAGACTATGGGCCCCACCTTGCCCTGTACTTCACCCTTTAAAAAAGAATATTACAGGCCAACATCTTAAAAATGCTATGTAAAATTACGACATATGCTGCTAGGGTTATCGAAAGGTGCTCCCTCTTCCCTTTATATGGGTTTCGAGTAGGTTACTGTCATTTATCTTTCTCCTTCTGCAGTGGCATGTGATCTTGGCTGTTGTTTGTGGTTTCTCCTCAAACAACTTTTTTGTTCTTGTCCATGATGGCCTACAGACACCTAACAACCTAGCCACTCACCACAGCACCTTCTATACAAACACCCTATCCCACACCACATTTCTACAATGCCTTTGCTTATCTAACCCTTGGCCTTCCCTTTCTCAATTAAAGACTTGATATGCCATTGTACATAATAATTAAAGAAAGAAAGAAATGCAGGTAGACACTTGGAAGTCCTCTCCATGTGTGATGCTCCACCTTTACCCTCTACAGTACTGATGGTCATAATCTGTCTAGCCCTTAACATTTTTACATGCACTTCTTTCAGTAACATTGTACAAAACAAAGAACTGTGACCTAGAGGAGGTAAAGCAACGAACATCACACCTGATAGTGACTATACATTAAGCTAGCTGTTGGCAAACTGGAGGCTACTGAGTTCTAACTGCAATATGTGTCATAAAAAATCTCCTATACTGTAGAAGTTGGCTTTTTTTCACATACGGTAGTCTAAACTCTAAAGAAATTAGCAATTCCTATTTGTATAACAATATCTTACTCCTTAAACTTCAATACAGTCTGCTTAATGTCATCATTAGTGCAATATCCAGATCATTAATTCCTACCTGAGGTGCCACCTTCCACTGTCATCTCAAGTAAGAGAGAAAAAAAAGAATAACAGAAAATATTTTGGCTAGAGCCTGCTGGGCCTGAGCCCTCATAAGGCTGAAGACATAAAATGAGCCAATAACAATCAGAAATGGCCAAATTAAAAACAGGAATAATGTAATTTACATAAAATAAAGCCTATACTGTAGAAATAAATCCAATAATCAAATAGATAGTAAAGATGGAATAAAACTCTAGGTTTAATGAAAGACATGAGCACCATATAAGAAGTTAGCCAGCAAAGAAAAAAATAATTTTGGGGACTGGTAGAATACTATGTACGGATTCATCCCTAAAGTGGCAAAGTTGAGCAAGGGCATACATGTTGACTGTGCACAAAGGAAATAAAATAGGTGAACATGTGTTTTGATAGCTGTACATGAGAAGGTCTGTGAAAATAGTATGATATTTGTAATATACAGTATTGTAATCTTCATCTGAACATCAAAAACTGGATCTAATTGTATCACAAAACATGAAATGATACACAAGTACTACTGTACTGTAATGACATCCGACAAGGTATTGGTAAATCTATTACAATAAACAAAAGCTCAAGACTTAAATAAGGTACACTTTCAGTATTAAACAACACATGATTTTAACATCAATGGAGAATGTTTGTCATGCAAGGGTTAAAGAGATACCCAGAGTACTCAGAAGGTGGCGCTTCAGATAAATATTTGCATATACGCCATCAACTTTGACACCCACTTGCTGTGCAAAAATATACACAAGACCACAAAAATGATAAAAACAGCAATAAAATTGTAATATAAACAATATATACTCTACAATACATTTCGTATTTCTACTATACCAAGATCTAGTAACTCGAAAATATATAAAATAAATTTTATAAACTGGACATCCTCTAGTGCTTGAATATCCCTATAGCTATAAATCCTGTAATACAACTAAACTACTCAAATAATTCTTCTACCTCATGAACTGGATATTGTGTTCAATGTGTTCTTCAAATAAACATGTGCTACCTATATACCATAAATTACTACAAAAATTATTACAGTACAGTACTTTGTAATAACTGCATTACTTTAAAAATTGTCAGTGCATCTTGTATTGTGTTATCAGTGAAGATGAAAAATAATAGAAATATTAAAATAATCACTGCCCACTACTGTACATAGATATTGTAACAATGAATATACAATGATAATTATCGGCCCTTGATATACCACCAATATCATTGCAAGTTTCATTTAACAAAGGACTATTACATAACAGTACTCTACTAAATGTTTATGAAAATAGATGACAAGTCTTGAATAACATTTGAGGGTTGAAAATGAAATGAAATGTTGGTAGAAGTACTTTACAATCCTGGGTAATATCAAGGGCCTACTGCAACTCAATCTGCAATACTCTGCACCAATTTTCACTTTAAATATTGTATAGAATTATAAACGCAAATGTATTCAAAAATAACTTTTGTTATTTGGATATACTGTACTGCCTATTTTCTACTGGTTTTGATATACAGTTTATTACAGGGTAACCCAATTTGGAATCTTTAGTGCACTACCTCACAGATACATGGAGCAAAGGATCGGGCATTGGTAGTTTTTCTCAGGTCCTACATAATGAGCCTAATTCATCTACTGTATGTACTATTTTGCTGCTGATCCTTTACTCATGTAGTGCTGTGAAGTACAGTATGCACCTATGATGTAGTGATAAGTATTTCAAGGTTCCAGATTTGGGGAACACTGTACTATCAAGACAGAAACTCAACTAACAACTTTCAAACATTTGGATATATGAATACCCTTTCTTGTTGACTTAATTATCTTTACTACTGAGATAATTGATCAACTAGTAATTATCAATCGATCCCTAACATTGCATTTTTCCCATCCAACTCCTGATTTGTCTGTCAGAGATGAGCACTCTTGATCTAAAAGATAAAGAGTATTTTAATTAATCCATTAAGAACAGCTCAAGACTTACTGTATAAAACATTCAGAAGACCCTTGATACAACTTCATTCTACATTCTACATTCTTCTCTCAGTCCAGTGTTGAATGATAAATGTAAAACACATTTGTTATATCAAGAACCCACTTAATCTGGAATAATACCCAATTGTTATTTGTCTCACAAGAAAATTCCCCATCGCCCAAGGCTCTTTAAAAGCTTCAACGTGCTATAATACAAAACAACTCTTAGTTGAACCCGAGCGTGACCTTGAGGCCGACTCCGACCGTCACTCCACCATCACAGCCTCGGTCTCCGTGGTGCCCTTAGCCTTGGCAACCAAGAATGCCTCATAAGCTGCCTTTTCCTTCTTCTCCTTCTTCTTGTTGCGCACCTCGTAGTCCAGCCTGCCAGAGAGAAAATAAAGCTAGGGATAATTTTGTTTTCTTTACCCACTGAGTGCCAATCCCAAATTTGGATTACAGTACTTTCTAAGAAAATCCAGATTACTAGTCCAGTATATTAGTAAGGCAAAGTAAAACCCTATCTTTTTGTGATACGATACAAGTACCTGTACAATACAATACAGTATTTTTATCATATTCTACTTGTAGTAGGGACGGTGTAGCGGCAACCTATATCCTATATGTTTACTATTGAACATATTCCAGGTTAGATATAGAAATTCATATGTAATGTAATAAAAGAAATATGTAACACACACACAAACACTGACACACTCTAACAACAGACTATATACAAGAACATAGAAGATTCTAAACAGAGTCCCAACATCCCCAATGCCAATACATTAATACAACACTAAAAATACCAAATATTTACTGGCGTACAATTCAGTATCTACTACTATTCAAATATTTATTATTCATAATGAGTGTGAAGCTCTGGTAAAAGTTTTAGTTTATCCAGACCTGTGTTCAATGATGCGCTCCACTATCCTTTGTGTGGTCATGTCGTTGCCAGAATCTAACTGCAGGAACTTGCCCCTGGATTTGGGTTCAGTGTAGGGGTCAGTCTCATCCCTATCTGGCATGATTTCTGTCATTCCGTGGCACACTAGGTCCACCTTCAGCTGGTCCATCAAGTCCGAGGTCACAGAGTATGGTGCCCCTATCACCACCTCACTTACATACTGTGGGTACAACATCACAATGATTAATTTTTGTCGTCATCACAATTACTTCGCTCTGGCTTACATATTTGTCCAGTAACTGGTGACATAGATTCACTGAAAGATATGGTACTTCAGAAAAAGAACAACATACAAGGACACATTCACACTAATACACACAAACACAAATATCATCAGTAATACCAACCTTACAAGCAAGGACAGAGAGAACCCGTTCATGAAGGTTCATGATTGGATAGTTGGCACCCTTGTACTGGTTAACCACCGGGTCTGTGTGAAGCCCTACCACCAGGAAGTCACCCTGCTGCCGGGCCTTCTCCAAGAAGTCCAGGTGACCCACATGGAAGAGGTCAAATGCACCTGCCACATACACGATCCTGTCTCCTGACTAGAATGTGGAACAAACAGAAGAGATACCTTTATATTAGGCTTGATTTATTTAAGACCCAACTCATATGTGTATTTTAAACCTGACAAAAATGTATTAGTTCCCTTACAGCTGGTAAAGCATAGTATTATATATATACATTTAATGTATATGTTTGGTGTAGTAATGTGTATTGATATACATTACATTTGGCAAGAATAAGATGTGAGGGCAATGCTTCCCTGAAAAAATAATCATTCTAGTTAGATGACTAGTATATTCCATATGACATATTGATATGTAGCTCATGTTGATTATAAATACAGAAATTTGTGGTGAGGGAAGAATCAAAACTCAAAACTCAAAACTATAACTAAGAGAATGTTTCAATGTGCAGGCCCTCAAGAAATATTTAGTATCCTCACAAAGTGATACATTAAATAATATGGTATAGGGTTAGTCAATCAGGAGCAACCAATTCCTCCAAACTATTCCAAGCATTATTTTTGTTAATCTGGTCCTGTTTCCAGGTATACTTTGGAGGAATCAAGGCACTCTTAATATAACAAAAGTATACTACCCCCTGAAGCCACACCACATGAGACTTTCTGAACCACATATTCACGTCGTCTATACTAGTGACCGTTATGGAGGGTGCCATAAGTTTTATGAAGGTCTGTACAATACATGACACAGGGCAATCACACCAGTTATCATATTTCCTTAGCCCATGACATTTTTTGCCCATGGTCAAAACATTTATTTTGTGAGACTGGCCCTCTTATAACCAAAGAACCGTCCGTACCTTTGGGGTGAGTCCTGATGAGAACTGTATAATTTTTTGTGTGGTGGGGAGGAACTGAGTAACGCCAGTCCAGGGAGAGCGAGCGCTGGCGTCCGTCCCCAAGCTGTCGGAGTGTCCACGCTCCACCAGGTACTCTGCCTCACCCACCTATACACAGACATATACATATAGTACACATACTGATACAAAATAAGATCCCACTGCTATACCTTAATAACATTCCTACATTCTGTTAATTCCATATTACCGTCCTTTTAATATAGGACACAGTCACATACATATACAAAATTAATAATGTCAGAAACCCAACTTAATTGCTCTCTGACACAAAATATACACACATACCATGAACTGAATTAAATTAATAAACAAAACATTATTTTTCTACTACCAGAATTGTTTACTACCAATATGACTTAAACAATAATAATAAATAAACAAAACCGAACAGTGACATACTTGCTGGTGTTGTCGAGTCATGAGTAGCATCCGACCCACCAGGTCTGTGGTGCTCACCCCCTCTGTTCTCCGGCACTCCCTGCAACACAATATTTTTTTTTAAACATTCTATATAGAGAAACTGAAGCAATTAATCGACTATATCTGTCATCATGGACTTGGGCACAACAGTCTAGAATTGGTGAGGTAGAAATGAGCTACCTGAGAGGAGCACACAACTCAGCACACCACACTATAAATACATAATGGAAGCCTACACACCACACTCGCCATCAACACCTTGTAACAACATACATTCCTTGAGGGCCCTATGGGAAAACCCGGTCTAGACCTTGGCCTTCTTCAGGGACAAGGGTGTTCTTCTGTCAGGCAGCTTGACGAACTTCAACAAAAACAAACACACCTGAGTGATTACATACCCTTCTGCAAACACCATTAGCAAAGGTAATATAGGGTTCAGTACCTGTACTAACACACTTACACTCAATTGTGTCATGCAGCATAAAGTTTTGTGACATAGTTACTGGCTCCTCTAATACTTGGTACTTGCTTTAATGGTCTTATAAGGCATGACAATGGGGTGCTTCAATCAGTGGGAATCATTTACACATTAGAATCATAAATGACAACCCTGGGGTATTATTTTACTATATACAAGTTATTATTTGATTTGATTAATTGGAACATCACAAGTCAAAAGAGATTAAAAGTAATGTACAACCTATAAAAGCATTATATAACCTCCTGGCCTCCTGACACTAGATGGATATGGAGAAATTTTATATAAACTACTGTACAGTACAATCAAACCTTTGTTAATGTGGGGATATGCTTCTACATGAATACTGTTTGAAGAAATATTTCATTAACAGGAATACCAAGTGTAAGCTGGGGTGTTATCAAGGAGGAGGATTGACTTCATCTGACATTAACTTTTCCTCTATGAACATGATATTTTACCACAGTAAGATTTAGATCCTCTAAATCTTACTGTGTTAGACAGAAATTTCAAAGAGCTGTATAGTGCTGTTGATACTTACTTATATCTCTTTGCAGCCTTCACAATATGGTAGGTGTCCACACCATCAGCAGTCATTGTGATGTCATCTGCAGACAGCATTACACTTTAGAACATATTTTAAAAATTGAACTAAAGTATTTGTAACCTAGCATATTATCTCTGAAGAGGGTGACAACATTACTAAAGCAGAAATGTTAGTACAGTAATATGGATGAAACAAACTATGTATAAAATAGTGCAATACAACACCAACTTTGCAGCTTGTAAATATAAAACAGCTTCCTATACTGTACATGGCACAAAATGGCTCATATATAGAAAGTCATAATATGTCATGCATATTTAAGTGAAACAGTGTACTGTGTAGGAAGGGCCAGGCTTATAGGAAAAGAAGTTAGAACCCCAAACCTAATTAAATATTATCTAACATGGTTTCCATATACATTAACCCATATAGTGTCAAATCCATATATTTATGACATGACTGAGGATCTCCTTTGAGTGTTAATTCCAAGCACCAAAATCTACAAGTTGAAGACTGAGCATTAGTTTGTATCAATTATAGCCCTTGTGATTCAGTTTGGTCGAGTCTATTCTTGCTTTGCCTCAATCGTAACATGTTGGCAAGGAAGAACACCTGTGCACTGTTGCCGGAATGACTTTAATATACATAACATTATGGTCTGCATATTCATCATCAAAATAATAACACCTCCCATTATAAACAATAATCTCTTACATATATACATGTACCTGTATTCCCTGCCACATTTCCCTTTGATTCCCTTCTCAAAATATCAATTATCTCTCCTTTAATTTCTTCTCTTCCTTTCTTCTTGCTGTCCTTCCTATCTTCCTGCTACATTATAAATATCCTACTTTAAGCCTTCTGTAGGCCTGGGCCTAATAGGTTGTAAGCAAACTGTTTTTTCATTCCTTTTACTCCCACATCCTCCATCCACCAGACACTCACACCAAAATCACAACCACTCTAACCTTCAAGATTTAACATAAACATAAATTTGTTTATGATTTTCATTACACTATGACCTTTTGAAATACTGTACAATACAGATAAGGACACTCCCAGATAAGCTCTTTCCTGTGTGACAGCCTTCAGGGACTAAATGACTAATAGACTGAGAGGAGTTTGGCATCAAAGGCCATTGTGTAACAACAAACAGGATCAACAGTAAAATCTGCACATATGCAAGTCATAATAACTTCATGGTAATCATTGGAGGAGGAGTGAAACAGGTGCCATGCCATCTGGTCATGATAATGTACATATGAATATTCTCATCAAGTGCTCATCCACTTAACCCTTGCTCTGCACTACATGTGTTGGGAGGTTGTTATAAGACACAAGTGTTCAGAAAGTGATGTTATAGAATCCAGTGACTTTTGTTCAAAAAGCAGTGTTTTCTCTCCTTATATATATAAAAAAAAAGCAAAAACAATTACTTGAACCATGTATACATACAGTACAGTACTCTACAAAAGTTTATACAGGGTGTAGCAGCATTACTGATGATCAAAGGTTAAAAACTATACATACACTACAGTACAGTACTCTACAAAAGTTTATACAGGGTGTAGCAGCATTACTGATGATCAAAGGTTAAAAACTATACATACACTACAGTACAGTACTCTACAAAAGTTTATACAGGGTGTAGCAGCATTACTGATGATCAAAGGTTAAAAACTATACATACACTACAGTACAGTACTCTACAAAAGTTTAGACAGGGTGTAGCAGCATTACTGATGATCAAAGGTTAAAAACTATACATACACTACAGTACAGTACTCTACAAAAGTTTATACAGGGTGTAGCAGCATTACTGATGATCAAAGGTTAAAAACTATACATACACTACAGTACAGTACTCTACAAAAGTTTAGACAGGGTGTAGCAGCATTACTGATGATCAAAGGTTAAAAACTATACATACACTACAGTACAGTACTCTACAAAAGTTTAGACAGGGTGTAGCAGCATTACTGATGATCAAAGGTTAAAAACTATACATACACTACAGTACAGTACTCTACAAAAGTTTAGACAGGGTGTAGCAGCATTACTGATGATCAATGGTTAAAAACTATTTTAAATATTCATATCAGCAATTGTCTTACATTCTATGATTATACTTTGGGAAACTCTTATTCCAGGGTTAATTATACAGGTACAGTACTTATTTTTTTAAGTACTGTATCCAATTCTCAAAAATAATAGCAAAATAATATCAAACAGATTCAGTCACTAGCTATAATAGTTGTAATTCACACTAATGTACTTATCATGGTCCTAGTTTTACTATAATGCTCAATGACTGAAATAAAATAGCAGCACTAACTGTTGGTGCCCCTGTACAAAATACAATACCGTACCTCCATGGACGCAGAAATCACAGTCGTACTTGTCCAATGTCTCGAGGGTTGTGACGTAAGGCGCTCCCTCAATCACCTCATCCACCCACTTGATTGCTCTCACCATCTTATATCTGCCACAAACACCAGTTTAGTTACCTTCTATAACATACAGGGGATTTGCTAGGCCTATTCATAAAAAGAAAAACTGAGCTTACGTGATGTTTGAACATGTGTAAACTTACATTATGTCATACCTATCAAAATGACAACTGAAGGTAAATAAACAATCTACAATATACTATACAGTTGTTGTTTTTAGGGCTGTACCAAGAAAAGCTAAATTCATATCAATGAGTGAAAAATTAATAAAAAGTTATTAGTTATTAGTCATGCAAATAAATGGAGTGCAAACAGTTTGGATTTAAATTATGGAAAATAAATATGAATGGTTATTAAACCTACACGAATACCAAGTGATAGTACAGCATATGTGTGTGTGTGTGTGTACAGTACACAGAATGTTCTCAGAATATCTATATAAATATATACAGTATACTGTACAGTATATTATACCGTAGAGGTTGGAACTGTAACATAATAATCAGGGTGAAGTTTTACCCAGAATTACACAGGGATTTAGTGGGCTCTGAATAGGCAATTAGCTGTGATCCTGGCATTATTTCATTTTTCTCTACACTGAAACTACTAAACCGGTACATGTAGTTTATCTTTAAGTATACTCTGCATGCAGAAAAAATAATCCAAAAATACAACATATCCTTGACATGAATATAAATCCTCAGAGAAATATGAAAGAGTAAACTTGACAGCAGATTAATCAAGAATGTACTTAAATTAAAAATACTGTTCATATACATGTACATAGAGTAGCCTACAGCAGGTTAGGATAAAAATATGAACTATGCTACATATGGATAAATTAATAGCCACTTCTCAACTCTTCCTTGGCTACATGAAGATAACACCAACACTTACCTCTCTTGTTGTGTGAAGACTGGAGGACCCTTGTGTTTGGTAATTTCCTCATCCGTGTGGACCCCAACAATAAGGTAGTCCCCCATGGCTTTGGCTTGCCGTAAGGAGTTGGCATGACCAAAGTGCACCATGTCATAGCTGTGGGTGAGAGAATCATTCATTTACTTCAACCTGTGTTATTTCCTGTTTTCCCACTGAGGTTTGCAAACTTTAAATTGAGAACTCCTACTCAAACCATATCACCCTGGTTGACTCTAATCCCAATGATAATGGCCACTCTGCAAATAAGCTTGCCACCCAAGATCAATTTACTCCAATCAATGTCAACTTTGCCCCAAGGCCATCCACTTTGGCCTTTATCTCTCTCATACAACCATCCATATACTGTATATATATTGAATAGCCATGGTGACAGGACAAACCCCTGTCTCAACCCTACACCAATATTAAAATTCTCACTTGGATCACCCTCTACCCATACACATGTCTTTGCCTCTGAATAAAAGGCCTCAATGCCTTTCAGCAAATACCCCTCAACACCGTAAATCCTCAAGACTTCTGTCATAGCTCTCCTATTAATCCTATCATATGCCTTCTCAAAGTCCATGGAGGCAGCATACAACTTCCTTCTCTTCCCAATATATTTCTCCACTGCTGATATTAATGCAAATATCTGAGCCACTCATCTTTTATCCTTTCTGAACCCTCCCTGTTCCTCACTAATTTTCTTCCCTGTTACTTCAATCCACCCTGGGGTGGATGGGATAACTGCTGAAATGTTAACAGTTAAAGTGGGGGGGGAAGGTGGTGGTGGAGTGGATGTTGCTTATATGCACATTGGCTTGGAGGCAGGGAGAGGTGCCAGAGGATTGGAGGAGAGCCATAATTGTGCCTCTGTATAAGGGTAAGGGGAGTAGGGATGAATGTAGTAGCTATAAGGGAATAAACCTTCTTAGTGTACCGGGGAAGGTGTATGAGAAAGTCCTCACTGAATGACTGATAATAATAGTATAAAGTAAAATACTGTTTAGGCTGTGCAAACATAAAGCAACAACGGTATGAATCAATGGAGAACAAAATACACTGATAGATACTACAGTACGTGTGTCAGTAGAAAACAGTATTTCAGCAAAAAAGCTTCAAGCTATAAGCAATACTGTACTGTACAAATATTAGGTGACTACACTATTTGAGGAACCATTAGATCGACTGTTTTAATATAGCTTCTTTAAGGAAAGAGAAACAGCAATAACATAATACAGTATTTTTGAGAGCTAAAGAGGAGCAATTATGATACCAGATAATCTATAACACAGATAAATAAATGATGATATTAAAAAGTTACCAAATGAGATACCACAGTGAGTCTGGTGATAAGTGTTGTGACCCCACTGCTCTACTGTACCCTGGCCTCACCATGCCACCCCTTTTATCTCATAACACTTATATTATCTACTGTACTTTCGGTACTTTCTGTAATCTAAAGCTTGTGTTACCAGCAAGACGCACACACAGGCTCACATCATATATGCATGCCACCTCTGGTGTAAATGTCATGCTCCACACATATTACAGGCTGCACTTCCACATTCTTATTACAGTTGTTCCTTGATACAGCGCTGCCAACTATGTCCAGCTAACCACCCTGGGTGTCCTCAGAATATCTATTGGTATTTACTGTACACTGTAAATTGGACAATACTGTACTGTTAATGAATTTTAAAGGTACAATGTATACTGTATACAGTATATGTATCTAGAAGGTATTTACATTCCTTAATCCTTAAACCGCAGGTTATGACATATGCTGTCACGACCAACAAGAGGTGGTGACTGCGGGTAACGACTTATGTTGTCAACGCAATTTCCAAAGATTTATTTTCTCAGGGTTGATGGCAGCCTTGGCTGTCCACAAAGCCTTAAATCCCCATCCTCTCTTGGTCCAACCCCATTCAGTCTAGCCAATGGGCTGAGTGTATGAGGACAGAATCTATTGTCAAAAGAGTGTAAAAGTATGCTTTGAGTGGTAGTCAGTCATTCTGAGCTAGCTACCTATCCTACAGATGTCCATACAGTCTTTACAAATACAGTACATCAAGAAACAGTTAATAGTTTGTACCGGTACTTCAATATTATGTAACATATCATTTATTCATGTAGGTTTTGTGGTTTATAAGCTACTAGTCCCCAAAGGTTTGTCTATGTATTGTAAAATATGTCAGCGCTGGAGAGCGGACACAGACGAATATCCCCACATTTTAAGAGTTAAGTAAGTATCTACAAATAGCCTGGATCACTTAAGGTCAGATGCACCATTCCATAAAAACTTCCTCTTCCTGCCTAACCACTTACTTCCTTGTATGCTAGAAGTAAAATTAAAGCATCTGCATTATCCCAAACAATGACGGTAACGTATGAGAAGACAGAAAAAAAAATTGTATAACCTATTAACCCCTGTTTTTATCTGTTAAAACAATAGTGCAACAGTGCATTTTGACCATATTTGATCCCCCTCAAGAAGCTGGACTGAGGGGTACCGTAATAAAAGCAAATAACATATTATATAGTTCATATCTGCACAGGCCTTAGCCTGACTTTACCTGACCTAACCTAGCCTAATCCAGACATGGCAGACTACTGGGATCTAACCAGGGCAAACATGGGGGGGAAAATCAAACATGGCCAATATGAACTGTCACAATGGGAAATGAGTTCATAAAGCAAAAGAATACGACAACTAAAGGAAGAGATGAATCTAAAAATCATTCATTATCACCAGCCACAGCTAATTTGTCTCTGATTTCATAATAATACTGTATTCTTCAACACACAGCACTGTGCAGATTATAAATGAAAGTGAGTTACTGGTTGCATCAAACACATGATTTACAATGAGAAAATGGTGTTCATAAAAAAGAAGTTCCCGGCACATACACTCATAAATTCTATAAGCAATAGCAGTAAAATTTAACAAGATGAAGGTTAAGCTGTTATGGAAAGTCACTAAGGGTAATAGAATGTCAAGGAGAATCTTAGCACTACTGGAATCAATTACTACCATAGGCTATACAGCACTGTACTGTACAGTATTGCACTCTGTAAATCCTACTGAGAGCTCTGATGGTACTTTCTGTTGGTGTTTTCTCTTCATGTTTATAATGGCATTACCTAATTACCTAAGAACATTACCCAATCTGATCTGGACCCGACTAACTTGGTATCCTTCAGTAGCATTACAGGTACAGTATAGGCTAAGTCAAGAATTAATTACTGTACTGAACCATACATTACCGTACATTCAGAGGAGACTATTATTACACTCCCCAAAGGAATTCATTAACACAATCCTATGATCACACGACCAACACAACCTTGAGCCCCGACGGCCACTTCCCCTCTCACTCAGAATGACTTATTGGGCTCAAGGCTGAAGAGGTCTCACTTGTATTGCTTCACCTATCATCTCTCTCTTCCTGTGGGGTAGCCTAAGTAAGTTTTGTACTGTACTCTCACTATTTTTATTTTTGCTGTCTCTATTTAGTTAGGGAGGTAGGGACTGAAGGATGGGGGGGAGGGAATGGTTTTGTCAGCATAACTAGGCCTACATGAGCTGACAAAATCACGGTCCCATTACCTAACCCTCTAACTATCATTATCCTGATAGGAGATTACAGTAATTACAACACATCCAGTGTGTTAGTAAAAAAAAAATCATCAGCTATCATCATATTATTAGGACACGATGGCATGGGAGCGGTACGACGGCTCCATAGACAGACAGACAAACAAATAGACATACAGGGCCATCGTATCGGTTACCACACCATCATCGACACCACAAACGTTCTTGAATATGACCCTTCCCACTATACCGCAGTGTCCACCACCTCCACACACACACATACATTGATCTCCTCCACCACCCCTCCTCCTCAATGATCCTGTCTCCCTCTTTATCTATTATTACACATATATTACATTCATTAAACATTATTACACGCTATTATACGCTATTTGGGAATTGTACCGTGTGTGTGTGCCAAATATAAACTCATTACACACGTTAAAACACTGATAATTGTGTTTCCTCGTCACTGGCATTTCCTCAAGCCGTGGCCAAAGGAAGGAAATCGGACAAGTTACTCTCTTGTGTGTGTCTGTGTGTGTGTTTGTATGTCGTCTGCAGTTCCTCAATAACTTTAATGATGATGGGGAGAATATTTCGTGTCTTATTATTCCTCCTCCTATAAACTGTATATTCATGAAACTACTATTATTACCATTGAGGGTGTCTGTCTGTCTGTTTTCTGGTATATATAGTTTGGAGGAACCAGTAGTATTCACACAAAACACATTTTCTCCTTAATTAAAATACTAGGTAACTTTCCAATCACTGTATAGTCTTATCATTATATTCACTATTATTATAAATATACACCACATGAATATCAAACACCAACACGATACTATTGCTTATGTTAAGGGAATATTAAAACTCTGCTGGGTCGTATTCAAGAACATTTGTGGTGTATACGGCGGCGTGGTACCGGTACGATGGCTATATTGTTTGTCTATGGGGTCATCGTGCCGGTACCACACCATCGTATCCACTACGAATGTTCTTGAATACGATCCAGGCTGAGTTAAATAGGAAAGGAAATACACTAAGCCGGGCCCCAGAAGATGAAAGGGAAGAGATGGGTGTGTGTGTGTATTTATATATGTTATTTATATATATATAATTATTTTCCAGTCACTCATTATACACTCACCATCCATCACACCACACTCTGACTTGCTTTCTGGTGGTGGTATTGCCCTCACTGGTCATGATGATGATGATGGTGTGACACACGAATGGTTTACAGATGAGAGTGAAGGTGACTACAGTACCTCAGCACTCTGGGACTCAATTCACACTGACTATTATCTGACTCGGTAAACTCTGCTGGCTGGCTAGTGGCTGCTGCTGATGCTGAGTCAGTGTTACAACTCTCAACTCGGGCTGGGCTACTCACACAAAACTAGCCGATTTCAACCACAAAAAATCTACACTGATATCTTTACCATACTCACAAATTTACCCACAAATGTTTGCAAATTTATTTACTGTAGTCAGTGAATAGTTTACGATTTTTTTGGGAAAATGGGTAGTTACGATGTTTGTGAAGATGTTAATTATCTTTACTTAAGATTAATGGCAAATAATAAGTTTGGATTTGTCTAGTCTAGTCTAGTCTTGTCTAGTATCGTCTATATTTCTTCAGGTTTTACATTGTATATCATATATATATTAAATTCTTGTAGATAACCTGAGATATGATCATGTGACTAGCACTGGGCTTCGCCCACCATAAAATACATTGTCACGGAATGAGCCTGGAATCGACCTTCACCGTTTATTTTTATTTTTGAAAAGTTTTATAATTTTCAGAAAAGTTATATTTTTATATATACGAAGAAAGATAGTGCATGGTTCTGATATTGCAATGGTTAGCACCCTGCCTCGCAAGTCGCAAGAGAGAGATCCCAGGTTCGATCCCAGCTGGCAGGTCAATGGTTAGACAATTTACCCAGCCTCCCATGTAATATAATAAGGATAGGAACATTGTAGGCTGGGGGAAGATGTGTTGATGTAACAAGACTTGACCAAGGATGAGAGATAATATTGTTTCTCATCCTGGGATTTGACTGCCATATATATTAATGTCTTGTACACATGCTGGATCATGGGAATGAGTCTTGATCTACACTAGAAGGCAGCTACACCATCTTGGAATATGGACGACAATGTAGAGGATATTTTCTTGACGTGTCGGCGTACATCTACATCTACATCTACAGTACATCAGCTGACGAGGTGTGTGTGTGTGTGTTCTATTATGTCCACCCTAAAAGTAGTTGAATATATAATAGCAAAAGGTAGTACTGGGAATGCCAAACCATCTATACTCAAGGTAATGATTAAGTTCCATTGCAATTCTAACAAAAATACCTGAAATATAGCAGAACTAGACCAGCCGGAATGTTCTATTTCTAATTAACTAATAAATTGTCCTAAGTATATTCTAATCTAGTCTGCTGAAATATATATACGAATCAATACATGCATTGGTTGTTTTCGTCATGACCATAATTATGATATATACATAGAGATACATCAAAACTATAATTAATGTGTGTATTGGATATATTATAGCAATAAGTCTAATTATTGTGATCTGTCTATATTATAATTACTAGTATCGAAGTAATAAGTATATCATCACGTACGCGGTAATTTACCATCACTCGATATTTACAGCACATAATAAAAAGTACACTTACAGAGTTAAATAACACGATAAAAGATTACTAAAATTAACTTTGTGATTAAAAAAGACCTCAACGACAACACAAGGGGACGTAATAGAAAAATAATGATAAGTACTGTAATAAAAAGATAATAATACCAGGCTCAAGATTGGACATTAGAATATGCCATTATTTGTTTACATAATTTATTATGTCACTCACGTGTTACCTGCTGTGTATTGTTTTGAAATAATCGGTATGTAGTGAATAGAATGATTAGCCGTAACAGTGATTAATAGTGAAAGTGTAGTGGTGTTTGAGGAACGATTTGAAATAATGACATGGAGGCACCACATATTAATTAAGAATATATTGAAAGACCAAATAGAGAGACATTGACCGGGAAAAGTTTTGATGGTGAAAGTTTACACCTGCTGAAGTTTACAGAATACTTAATCGTGACTTCTTCCAGATGATATCCGTGAGTATCTGCATGAAACAGTGATCAAATATATAATTAATATGATATAAGTTAAGTAAATCACCTAATTATTAATCGAGAGTGGAGGAGAGTTTTCATATGGCATGGTCAGGTAAGATGGGATGAAAGCAGACGGGGTGTAAAAGTGTCCTGTAGAGGAGTAAAAAAGAAAGGGGACTGCTAGGAAAAAATGGTATGATACGGTGAATGATATTGCGTAAAAGAAAGCGTGGACTAATGAATGAGTGAAGCAAATGAGTGTATGACTGGCAGGAATGGAAGATTCATTATGAGATACACTCCTAGCGAATCGTTTTAATTAGGCCTAACTTAATCAATATCCCCCTATTTATATATTTCTGATATATATTCTCTCTTTTTACTTTGGAACCCCTAATTCCTGGTAACAAAGAATGGGTATACTAATGAAAATAATAATGAATCACCATTTGTGATGATGTCAGCGACGTGTGGCAGATAAGCGTACAAATTTAGTGATGATGTCATCTATACCTTTACACATACACACGCACACACACACACACACACCTGACATTTCCTACTTGTAACCTACAGCAGCCTACTTCCTGAATCTGTCAGTTCTCTTCTCTTTCTACGATCCCATCCCACACTCTGTTCCTCCATGCAATTATTCTCACCTCCATATACCATCATATACTACAAAATGTATGGAAACTAGATAAAATCCCGTCCATATACGGTCACTCTTACTCGATCCTCTTCTGAGAATGTACCCTCTCTTACGTAGCCAATATTTATTGACAATAATGCAGTGTCAGTATTTCATGTGTTGACAACCATGCACTGCCTGACACGTTCAATAGGCTATTCTGGGACAAATTTAAATGATCCTGTTGTCATTTGTTAGTCCATACCAAGAAAATTTATGATGGGAACGCACGGAATGTTTGGTTATAATCTTGTGCAGCAGTTATCATTAGCAACAGACAGTTAGAAACAGTGCCACAATTTGTATGGACAACTGCATGACACAATTCTGATGCTGTCGGCAGCTATAGAGGGATAAATGCTTATTGCTTAGGCGCCATGGATGACCGTGAAAACTTGTAGTAATATTGACAATACGTACTATAATCTCACAAAGTCAAGTATTGTCGATAATATTTCCAAACCCATCAACACAGTTTCCCTCAGTATTTCGCATTGTAAATTTTGCCTACACCCGCCGATCAATAGTGTATATTGTTTGGTATTTGAATATTGTCAGAACTGATCATGTGAGGCAGTAAGGGCGCTTGAACTATAGGAAATATTCACTGATATATATCAAAAGTAATAAAGTATATAGTAACCCAGAATTCCTGAAAATAAACGCGGAAATGTTTCAAAAGTAGGGACATACCGCGACAAAGTAGTGGACTTGGCACCCCTGCGGTGGCTGGCACCTGCACACACATACGTACACACTCACTCACACACGTACACTCACTCAACCACGCCCACACCGCCCTAAAAACCCACATTTCCCTCATGAAGAAGGATTTTCCCGTTCATTTCAGTGTGTTCTCTTAACTTACCATAGAAACATATACAAGACCCGATATAGATCACCCAGCTATGTAATATAAGAAGAATAGTAAGGCACGTGCTTAATTAGCGAGCTGCGCCGCGCACCTCGTACGATCTTACCACACCAGGCAGCGTCGATAGGGCGGCCACTTTAAATATCTCCTCAGTTACACAAGAAGAGGACGAAAATTAATATTCCGATTGCATTTTGTAAACTAGAAATGGCACTCGAGTGAACACAAACCTTCACACACGTCAAATAATAATAGATCGAGTCTACGGCTTCACCAACCTACATTTCACCTTCATTTTTTTACCAATACAGTATCTGAGTAGGCTATAGGTTAGGTTAGGTTAATAAAGGGACAGTACTTACGTCGGTGTTGGTAAATCTAGGGGCAACGGATTCCTACAAACTATTATTACAAACAACAGGCATTATTTTTTGTTAATGTGGTCCTGTTTCCTCCTGGCATACTTTGGAGGAATCAACAAGGCGCTCTAATGTAGCCTACTGTATCAAAAGAATCCCCTTGATTATTTTTTTGCAATATTATATAATTCTTCACCATGATTTTTTTACATGACATCACTGCAATAAATTTAATCACTTCTAGGCTTCATAACACCCAATTATCCCGTACTGAAATGTGATCAAAATCTGTCCTTAAGTTGCTGAGGTACGGTAGGCCTATATAATCTATTTACTATTTAAAAATATACCAACAAACAAACATACACACATGAAAGGATTTGCCGGCATCCACAAAAACACATGAAAGGATTTGCCGGCATCCCCAAAAAAAAAAAAAAAAAAAAAACGTAATGGTAGTACGGTGTGTGTGTATGTGTGTGTGTGTCATCACGTGAACAAGTAGTAATAGTAGCATAGTAGTAGTAATCAAGTGAACAAGTACTTTTGTGTGTGTGTGTGTGTGTGTGTGTGTGTGTGTGTGTGTGTAATCACGTGAGCAATTACTTTGTGTGTGTGTGTGTGTGTATGTGTGTGTAATCACGTGAGCAAGTACTTTTTGTGTGTGTGCGTGTGTGTGTGTGTGGAGTTGTTAGGCCCGTGGGAGTAGGCTATATATTATGTGTGTGTGTGCACTTACCTAATTGTATTTTAGTAGAATTGCATAAGAGTATAGTAGGCTTGGCTATATGATATTCCGCCCACATATACATTGTTTTTCATGATATTATTATTTATACAATGTTTGAATCAATATCTTATAGGCTACTATTCTTTGCACTCTTGGCCTCATCTGGTATTAGTTAATTAGGCTATTGATGCTACTTAATTTATATAGTATTATTATATCACCCTGTTTTTATATAGTTACTTGCTGTTTTATTATTATTATTATTAATTTCCTCCATCTCTAGCACACATGAATATACATTATTATATCATATAATTTAATTATCTGTATCATATCTCATCAAATGGAAAAATATGCAATTTTGTAAACCTACGGTACTGTATATTCATAAGTTAAATATGCGTGTTTGAAATATACCGGTATTATTATTAGTGGTAGTTAGTGTTGTTATTGTTGTTGGAGTAGCTGTAATAGTAGTAGGCTAGTAGTAGTCGTAGTTGTAGAAGTTGTTGTAATAGTGCAAGTAGTATTCGTAGAAGTAGTAGTAGTAGTAGAAGTTATTGTTGTTGTTGTTGTGTACCATGATTATGTTTACACATTACTTAATCTTAATAAATGCGCATTAATGTATGCTTTTATCGTTATCAGGTATTATCATCAAAGAGATATATCACCACCTTACAGGGCATCAACCTACTTATCTTAATTTACGGCAATAATCAGATTAACGCTGCAGATTATTTTATCGGACTATTACAGCACGAAACAATTTTATCTGTCAAGTACAGAGAGAGAGAGAGAGTAGTAGTAGTAGTAGTAGTAGTAGTACCGCAGTAGCACCGTAGTAGTTGTTGTTGTTGTTGATGTTGCTGGTTACTATATTTATATTTAGGCTAGACGGTGCTTGACCTTAAAAATTGAGAGAGAGAGAGAGAGATAGAAGACTGTTTATATCCCGTCTCCAATTTGTACTACTGTATAATATTTTCCCTTTTTATTATACACTTATGGATTTATTAATACATTTACCAACTATAACAGTATCATAATTAGAGCAGATACATATTTCTAATGATTAGTGTAAGCTATAATAAGGTATGTATTCGTGGGCATTAAGGCACCTTGTGATGTAGTCATAAAATTGGATATACACGTAACGTACGAGTCCTTCAAATATATTGCCACGAAACACCGCCTAGCCTAACCAATAGTTTTACTTACCCACCGTCCTTTTCAATCATGGTTTCAATGTAATGTAATCCAAGACAAATTTATTATATTGCACAAGTTTCCCACAACTAGGCCTATGTATGTATGTACAGTAGTCTACAACTTATTAGAAACACTGCTGGAATGTATGTATGTATGTACAGTACGCGAAACACGTATCTAAACTAAACTAAATCTTATATAATATCAATACTTAGAAGGGAGTCAGCTATATAGTGTATTTTTACCAGAATTAAAAATAAAAAACTATTATCAGAATATATTGCTAGCGTCTGCCCAGTTATATAATACGACGAACTAGGGATGCCAGCAGATAAAGACTTGCGTAAAAAAATATTGCGTAACCAACCCGGACACACACACACACACACACACACATACATCGGTGAGCACCAAAATTTGTTTAGGCTACTATTAGTGTTTAGTCTGTTTCCAAAGTCCAATATAGCGAGTCAAAAGTTGAATATTTGTATATATACAGTATATACTCTGTTTCCAAAGTTCAATAGCGCGCCGAAAGTTAAATATTTGTGTTTAGTCTGATCTCAATTAAAGGCCAATAGCACATA
>JAWZYT010006253.1:2500-7500 GCA_034508575.1 Petrolisthes manimaculis | reverse complement strand
ATTTATCTATCCTTTCCATCCATCCATCTATCAATCCATCCTTCCTCCACCCCTCCCACCTTCCCTCCCACATCCATCCATCTTTCATCCATCCTTCCTTCCTTCCTTCCATCCTTCCTTCCATCCCATATCACCAGATCAATCTCACCTCACACGGAACGATGGTAAAGGGTTTAAATGGGGGGGGGGGGGGGGGGGGAGGGGGGGGACATTCTACACTAATGGAAAGGGGTCTCATGGAAATTGGGGAAAGGAGGGAGTGGGAGTGGGGGGAAGGTGGGGGGGGAGAAGGGAGTATATAGATTGGGGAGGAGACGTGAGAGAAAATTGAGTGGGAAAGGAAAAATAAGACACACACACACACACACACACACACACACACACACACACACACACACACACACACACACACACACAGAGAGAGAGAGAGAGAGAGAGAGAGAGAGAGAGAGAGAGAGTGAGAGATAGTGGAATTGATTGAGGATGAAAGAATACGCTCTAGGTCGAATGAGAGAGAGAGAGAGAGAGAGAGAGAGAGAGGAGAGAGAGAGAGAGAGAGAGAGAGAGAGAGGAATGAAGATACATTAACACACACACACACACACACACACACACACCACACACACACACACACACACTGAACAATAAATGCAGGTAGACAGGGGCAGAAAGGGTGAAAACAGTGGGATGGGAGTAGACAGATAGATATATAAATAGATAAATATATTAACAGGTAAGCCATAGATATGATAGATATATTAATAGGCAGACATTGAAATAGATAGATACGTAAACACAGAATATTATTAATAATATGAATAATTGGTTCACTATTTCTGTTCAAACTTGTGTTCCTTTTGGCCTCTTATGCTTAGATAGATAAATAGATAGATAGAGCGATAGTTAGATAGATAGATAGATAGATAGAGCGATAGTTAGATAGATAGATATATAAATAGAGATAGTTAGATAGATAGAAATAGCTTGATAGAAATAGCGATAGATAGACAGATAGAAATAGCTAGATAGATAGAGGCTATAGTGGAACACAATTTTGAACAGACTATAGTATGTTAAATGATTCGAAACTTCAACAAGACCTCTGGATACAAATTTTGGACTGCGAGTGTACAAGTAGACAAACAAACAGACAGACATACATGCATACATACAGACATCCCAACAGGTAGAAGGGAAGGGAAGGGAAGGAAGGGTTAAGTAGCCAAGGAATAACACCAGTGACACAATGACCACACAGACCTTCCTTCACGTTCCAAGCCATCCAAGCATGTGTATATACAGTACAGGGGTAGGACCAACAAAAAATATATACTGTATTTACCGTATATAAAATAAACATTAAAAATAATAGTAATTATAATAAGTAGCTAATGATGAAACTTTTGTGGTGAATGAAGAGAGTGAATGAGTAATAATAATAATAATAATAATAATAATAATAATAATAATAAATAATAATAATAATAATAAGTAGGTACTGATGGTACTTTTATGGTGAATGAAAAAAAGTGAATAAGTAATAATAATAATAATAATAATAATAAATAGGTGTGTGTGTGTGTGTGTGTGTGTGTGTGTGTGTGTGTGTGTGTGTGTGTGTGTGTATGTGTGTGTGTGTGTTTCGTAGCAATATTTGAAGGACTTGTTTACCTCCAATAATGATATACGGATGAATGTACAGAGAGAGAGAGAGGGAGAGAGAGAGAGAGAGAGTCAAACATACAATACATACAGTACATACATATACATATAGACAGAGACATGAAGAGGAGACTGAGTGAGACATACATGCATACACACACAGACTGATAGACATATAGACAAACAAACAATAAGAGAGAGAGAGAGAGAGAGAGAGAGAGAGAGAGAGAAAATAAGGGAAGTAGGAAAAGGTTATATAGAAGAGAGAACGAGAGAGAGAGAGAGGAGGAGAGAGAAGAGAGAGAGAGAGAGAGAGAGAGAAGAGAGAGAGAGAGATGAGAGAGAGAGAGAGAGAGAATAAGGGAAGTATAAAAGGTTAAAGAGAGAGAGAGACAGACAGATAGATAGATAGATAGAATAAGAAAAATATAAAAGGTTAGAGACAGAGACAGAGAGAATAGGGAAGTATAAAAGGCTAGAGAGACAGACATACAGACAGAGAGAGAGACAGAGAGAATAAGGGAAGTATAAAAGGCTAGAGAGACAGACAGACATACAGAGACAGTGACAGAGAGAATATTGGAAGTATAAAAGGCTAGAGAGACAGACAGACATACAAACAGACAGACAAAGAGAGAGAGGTAGAGAGAGAGATGTGAGTGAGAGAGGCAGTACAGTACACCACACCATAACCTACAAAAGGACACCCCAGTTATCACAAGAGATCAATCAACTCTCACAGTACCTTAGTAACTATAGTATACAACAGCTTCATACCATTCCAGACCTTCCTTCCTTTCCCTTAGATTCCTTACATACACATATACACTCTACACACACACACACATACATACACACCCTTTTCACTTTCTTACATATCCCCTATTCTTTATTTCTCTTTCTTACATATCCCCTATTCTTTACTTCTCTTTCTTACATACCACTTATTCTTTACTTCTCTTTCTTACATATCCCTTATTCTTTACTTCTCTTTCTTACATATCCCCTATTCTTTACTTCTGTTTCTTACATACCACTTATTCTTTATTTCTCTTTCTTACATACCACTTATTCTTTACTTCACTTCTCTCTCCTTTCCTTTTTCTTTCCTTACATACCTCCTTTTCTCTCTCCTTTCCTTCTTCTTTCCTTACATACCTCCTTTTCTCTCTCCTTTCCTTCTTCTTTCCTTACATACCCCCTTTTCTCTCTCCTTTCCTTCTTCTTTCCCTTACATACCTCCTTTTCTTTACTTTCTTTCTTACATACCTGGTACTTCAGTTTTTTCTCCTTCATACCATCCCTGCCTGCCTTTCCTTTCCTTTCCTTTCCTTTCTCTACCTATAGATTCCTTACATAGACTACACCACTACACACACCCTTTTCTTTACTTCTCTTTCTTTCCTTTCCTTCTTACATACTTCATTTTTTTCCCTTAATTTTCTTTTCTTTTCCTCCTTACATACCCCCTTTCCTCTACTTTCCTCCTCCTTTCGTTCTTCCTTCCCTACTTTCCTCCTTTTCTTCTTTCCTTCCCTACTTATCTCCTTTTCTTTACTTCTCTTTTTTACATACACCCTTTTTTTCTCTCCTTTCCTCCTTTCCTCTCCTTTCCTTCCCTATATCTTTTCCTCATTTTCTCTCATTTCCTCATTACATATCTCCACTTCTCTTTCCCTCTCATATTTTCTTCATTCCTCCCTTACTTATCCTTATTTCTCCTTTATCTGTTTCCCTTTTTATCTATCTACCTCCTTTTCTCTCTTAATTTCCTTCTCTACCTACCTACCTTCCTACCTCCTTCTCTTTCTTATATCTTATATATTATTTTTCTTATTACTTATTTCCTGACTATATATTGTATCTCCTTCCTTCCTTTTCTTTCTACCTACTTCCTTCCTTCCTTTTCTTCATTCTTCCTCCTTACATTATTATTATTATATATCACCATTTTCCTAAACACCAATTTCTTTCCTTCTATTCCCTCAATCTATCTACCCCCTTTTCTTTCCACTCCTACTGTCCTTCCTTCCTTCAACCCCCCTTTTCTTTCCACTCCTACTTTCCTTCACCCTCCTTCCCACTCTCCATCCTTCCTTCCTCATCCCATTTTACCTCCATCCTTCTATAGCCCCCTCCTCTTCAACCCCACCATTCCCCCTCCCACTCCCCCACTCCCCACTCCCCTCCTCCCCACTCCCCTCCACCCATAATACACTTTATAATGTCTCACTTGTCCACCCTACAACCTTTCCCAACCAACCAACCACTCACCCAACTTGCCCACCACCACAACCAAAACTTATAAAGAGGAATATAGACAATTTTTATATAGTATAGGAATAGACAATTTTTATATAGTAAAGGAATAGAACCAGTTTTTCTGTTAGTATCGGTCAGTTTCATGTTTATTATTATTATTATTATTATTATTATTATTTCATGTTTTGTTGTTGTTATTATTATCATTATTTTTATTATTATTATTATCATTATTATTTATATTATTTTATGTTTGATTATTATTATTATTATTATTATTATTATTATTATAATTATTATTATTATTATTATATGTTTTATTTTTATTATTATTATTATTATTATTATTATTATTATTATTATTATTATTGTTATTATTATTTCATATGTGAAGGAGTTTCGTTTCATTTCGACTGTTCAGGATGTAGTATATTGTATTTTGTTATATATTGTTGTTGTATTTTGATATATCGGATTTTTTTTTTTTTTTTTTTTTTTTTTACAGTCCCAATTTTTTTTTTTTTTTTTTTTTTTAGGAAATACGTTTTTCATACTTTTGGAAGATGTTAGAAATTTGTCAATCAATTCCTGCTTTTTCTTTTCCTTTCTTTTTTTTATTATTGAATATAATGTTATCATGAGAAATTTGGATATATTTGGAGATTTATTATACTCTCTCTTTTTCTCTCTCTTCTTCTTTTTTTCTCTCTCTCTCTATTGGTGAGGTTCTGGGCCAAAGGGTGAAAGGGGAGCAAAGATGTTCCCATACGATAAGTAAGTGTCCCGGAGAGAGAGAAGAGAGAGAGAGAGAGAGAGAGAGAGAGAGAGAGAGAGAGAGAGAGAGAGAATTTATTGCTTGTAGATGTATCTTTATATATACAGAATTACAGAGACATACAGACTTGGTTTTCATACTGTTAAAGAGAGAGAGAGATAGAGAGAGAGTAAAGGGGTATGAAATAAGAGAGAGAGAGAGAGAGAGAGAGAGAGAGTGTAAAGGGGTATGAAATAAGAGAGAGAGATAGAGATAGTGAGAGAGAGTAAAGGGGTATGAAATAAGAGGGGTGTAAGGAAGG